>PPHD01012756.1:4032-17805 GCA_002909625.1 Bambusicola thoracicus | reverse complement strand
GCTGGGTTTGCAAGTCAAGTGACAGTCTCACAATTCTCACCTCTTGGACACAGCCTGGTGTACTCCCTGATGTTTGTTTCTCAATTTCCTCTCTTTCCACTTCTTGCTGTGGTACCAGCCTACCAGAGGCCACTTGGAATTTATAGTAAGAGGAACAAGTTTGTCACTATTAAAAAGAAAGCTGAAAATCCCTTCTTCCTGGGCTATATGTTCACTGTATTCTCAGCAAAGGCATCATCTCCACGTGCATCCTTATCCAGCACTGTGTTGCTGCTATTTACTGTTAAGATATTGAGCCTTGCAGTCAGCATTGCTCTAGGCCTGCACAGAAGTAGTTGTCTTCCAGTATGAATTGAGATAAGTTTGCTTAAATGCCTAACTTCCAAGTGCCAAGGCATTTGCTGCACATCCTTGTAGTGTTTGAACGCAGTCACTCAGTGACGTTAATTCTCCTGAGGTTGTGGATCTGTCATGCTGAGACCTCAGGAAATAGGGGTTGGAACAGGTTTCTTTTTCATTTAAAAAAAAAAAGAAAAAAAAGAAAAAAAGAAAGAACTGTCCATTTATTTGTATTACATAACTGTGGAGATCTCAATTATACTGCTAATCTCTCATGATTTAGTCACACTGGCAAAGAGCTTGAAGGAATGCCGTTATGTTATCGGACATGACATTGGTCATGCAGCAGGGGACAGTCTCCTGTCACAGTCTGTAACAAGGCAGTACCCAGTGGAGCCACAGTACGGGTAGAGCTGGACATGCCAGCTTCTGCACTGAGGTGCAAAACAGATTCACAACTGTATGATTCTATGTAGTTACTGCCATCTCAACATTTTTGCTCTCAGTGAAAGTGTTAATCCTCACTACCTGGTCCCAGCTACAGCCTGGTAGTTGTTTTCTGCTTCCTAAATGGTAGCTTAGTAGTTGAAATGTGCTGTGTGCTATTCATTTCTTGGTCTCGCTTCTTGACCAGTGGCCCTGTTCATTAGTGAGGAGAATTACTTGCAGACATGTATTTGTAAAGTACACCTGATCAGGTTCATTCTTGTAAGGGAAGAATCATTCAGTGTTTCCCTAGATGCTGCTCTGTAGGCCGTACCAAAGCATTTATATAAATCTTACCCACATTGTTTATTAGTGAGTATGGGAGATGTTTTGGGTTTTGTGTGTGGTTTTTCTTAAACAATGGTTTGTATGGTCATGAAAGTGTAAATCACCTTCATTCCTTAACTTTTATATTTTCCTTAAATTCAACATACGCTGTGCTTAAAGAAACAAATGAAAAAAGCACATACTCAAGTTTATCATCTGTGCTATTACAACAACCATACGTTAATTCTGAAGTTATCTTTTCTGCCAGGCTTTCTTTAATGATGTACCAAGTGACATTTGAGCTCTTTTTTTGAGATCTATCATCTTGTCAAAAGACAGAACTTGTGTGGCATAAAAGGTCAGTCACTGTGTTATATATAACTTCTTGTTTTCATCCCCTACTGTTCTGGTGGGGAACTGAAAATGCATTAGACAACAGATGTGAAACACTTAAAATATTTGGAATGTGTGGGAATATACTGAGGGACCACCTGTCCTGCAGTGTGACAGAATCAGTTTGTGAGCCTTGTTCATTACATCGACAGTGACAGAGAACACGAGGAGACAAACAACAAAAGTAAAGCAGAATGAAAAGTACTGCACAATTGTTTGAGGTTGGTTGTACTCAAGGAAGTATGGGAAGAAAGGCAAATCCAACTTCATTAATACTCACTAATCAATATTTGAGATTCCCTTAGTTAAGGATTGCCTGAAGCAGTTTTTTTTTCTGTTCAGGAAGCTAACAATTAGGAAGAAAATAAGCAGATTTTATCTGATTTAACCTAAATAAGGTATTTTATTACTTCTAACAGCCAGATTCTATCTATTTAGTTATAAGTTAACAATTAGAGGTAATAATAGCTGTATTGGATATCTTTTATGAAAACAAACAGAAAAACCCATTTACATAGTGTAGAAAGCCAAGACTTCGGTAATAATTTGGATTCCTTTGGAGCCTGAGGATTTTAAGGTTGATTTGTTGCTGGTGTCTGTTTCTCTGTGTGTTTAGTATTTATTGACTAAAGTTAACAAATGCTGTTTCACAGATGAGGGAACAAAGGCCCAGATAGGATCAGCGTGTAGGATTTGCATTTCTTCATACTGAGTTCTGGCATGTGAACACCCACAGTTCTTTATTATCTTTTTCCTTCAATTATTTTTTTAAAAAGAGGATATTAAAAATGGGATGATAGCTGCTGCCCTGCCCCAGGGAAGAGTTGGGGAGATAGTTAATGCTTACACCCAGGGCCCCCTCTTTTCCTCCCTCCAGTTCCCGCACGAGGCTGCCACCGCTTCTGTCCCAGCTACAGCACAAGGGGGGTGAATGAAACAGCTGTTGCTGAGCTCTCTTGATGAGGACCGATGAAAGTCAGGACATGCACGAGCTGTTTCTCACAGTGCATACAATTCTCCCTGCCCTCCTGTATAATGGCTCACTGCCATATACTGTGCAAACAAATTACGCGTACTGTGGGAGCCACAACTTTAAATTTCTCAACCTTTTTGAATGCAAAAATCTAGAATTAATTATGCTTTCTTACATTTAAAGTTCCTCTTAGCTAGCTGGAGGGAGGTCTTTGTGATTAAAGGAAGCAGGTTTCACTGAGTTAGAGGAGTTGTGATCTGTCCTCTCTTTCACCTCCCCTCAGGGCAAAGACCAACAGCTTGAGGGTGACCCCTTCAAGAAGTTTCACTGAAAAGGAAGATGAGAAAGGCTGGACAGGCTCTTTCTAATGCTCTGCGCTGGAGCCAGGAAAAGGCAGCTGTTTCTAGCCTTTCTGCTTTCCTCCCCCACTCTCTTTTTTTCCCCTCCCTTTTCCTGATAGCTGAGATCTGGGCTTGCTGCCATATCTGTTTGTCTGTCTGTCTCATGTTGTTTTTCTCAGAGAGCTTCAGAGGCCAGTTGCCCATAGTCAGTTGCTGGGAACAGAGGTTGTTCCTTGTATCGTCTTAACTTCCCATGCCAGAGTGTTCATGCTTGAATAGGAAACAGCAAGATCTGTCAAAATAGCCCTTTTCTTTGGAGCTTTGAGGCTGCATTCTCCACGGCCATCTGTTCCCTTTCACCCTTTTGGACAATGTTGCTATTTGAAACCAAGCACTCTTTGCTCTCTCCCTTTCCCCTTGCCCTCCCCTCCATCCCCAAATCTGGGAAAAAAAAGGGGGATAAAAAGTTGTTTCTGGCCTTGCCTCGCCCCTGGGGGGTTCAACCATTTTGTAGCCTAAGGATTAAAAGTGATATTTTGCAGCTTTCTGTTTTTCACTGACTTTAAAAAAATGTAATACATCTCAGGAGAGAAGAGTCGCTGCAGTGAGAGATTGCTTGGGATTTATGCATTCACGGAGCACTTCGCTGTAATGTTGGTGCCTGGTGCAGCCTACAGCAAAAACTTGGCATGTCTTGGAATACTTTGTGTTATGGCAGTAATGGAAGGAACCTCCTATAGTTAAGGCCGTATAACTGTTTCCCTTCTACCCTCTGCGTTCAGTCAGAAAAAGCTTATCAGCATGAAATTTTCCAGTCTTGGTTCTTGTCCAAAATTGAATTTATTTGGTTATTTGGAGATAAAGCGAGTCATTGCTTTTTGAGAACAAAAAAAGAATCTACCTCCTCAGGCCTTGGATGGGAACCGTAGCGTGAGGAGAGCTGGGTGGGCTATGGGGTCTCCTGCAAGGCCTGGGTCTGGGGGCGGGCAGCTAGGACCCTGCTGTCCTTCTTTTTAACGTTCTCCGTGTTATGTAGGGAAGTATATGTGTATATTTCAGCCTTTACAATATGTTTTTACAATAATATATTTTATTTTATATATATATATAATTTTTCAGCCTTGTAAAGGAGCTCAGTCTGAATTCTGTCTGTGTGTGACGTTTGCCAGGCCAGCAAAGGAAGCAGAGCAGATGGGCATCAGCCTGGCACTGGCCCCACTACGCTGGGAGATAGGTGCAGCCAGTGAGAGGGATACTGGCAAATACAGACTTGTGGTTAAATGCAAGTTAAGAAATTCCACAGCCAGCCCTGATGCTATTTGTTGTGAAAAATAAGAACCCTTATTCTGCATTTGATAGGCACGTACCAGTTTTTTTATATTTCCAAACTTTTATTTTCCTTATCAAATAACAAAAATATTCTTTTAATTTGTTTTGTGGTGGTTTTTTTTTTCATTTTTTTTTTTTTTTTTTTTTTTGGTGTGTGTGTGTGATGGATAATACTGAGAGTTTGGCCAAATCTGAACTCCAGATGTGAGCAGCTGTAGTTTTGCAAACCATCATCTCTAGGCCCCAAATGTTTGGCTGACCTCTGCTTCCTTGTTGCAGGCTGAAAGAGAGTTGTTTCATCTTGGAATTTCATTTTTTGCTAACTTTGGCTCATGATCCAAGCTGTACAGCTCTAAGACTCTTGTTTTTATTTACACCTGGAGGGAACTGTTATAATTGTTAACTGCGTGACTGATGTTAAGAACAGTGAAGGCTTAAACTTTCAGATAAATGACTGTGGTCATAATGCAAATTAAAGCAGTTTACTCAGTTTGCATTTGAGAAAGGTTGTAACACATAACCCTTGTGGTTAACAGCCCCACCCTGAACTCTTATATTATTGGATGTCCCAACCTTTTACATCAAGAAATCGTCATTCACTAGGATTTGAAAACAATCCTGAAGGAGGACTAGCGCTGAAATAATCCTGTATCTAGGAGTATGGAGGACAGATAACTTAATTTACTAGTTCAAGTGCGGAGAGCAAAGCCAGTGATCAAAAGCTGTTGTTTGCTAAGGATTTTTAGACTGTGCTGGGTATTTTGGGAAAGGTGCAGTGGCTGGATGTGCCATTGTGTGCACTCACGTTAACTCAGCTAATTCACGTGGTGGGTTGGCTGCAGCAACGCAACATCCTCTGTGGCTTCGTAGCAGAATATGTTTGCCGAGGCAGATTTCAGTGCTCATTTAAAACTAGCTTACATATCCCTACTGTCCTTTTCCGTCTGGCATGCAGACATGCCATCAGGCTACTCTCTGGGAAGTAGACAGCCGTGTCAGAAACGCCCTCAGAATGGTAGCGCTAATTGGTTCATTTATGGGTTGCTTTGATGGAGAACTCAATGTGTGTTCAAAACTTGACTCTGTCCTTTCTACCCCCCTCACCCTTTGCGCCCTGCCTCTCAAATGTAATTTAAGGTTCATTTGCAGACTGGCTCCTGCCTTGCCTGAAACGCTGCTGCTTTTGTCTGCGCTGTGTCAGTTTTGTGTGTACCACAGCTAAGCTGCCAAGAGACTGTTTCTTTACCAGAATGTATTTGATGGAAAAAATGTAGACTGTGGGAATACAGTCTGCGTCTCAGACCGCAGTATCCTACAATGACCATAATGCTGTGCACTGCATTTTGAAGCTCACTGCTGTTTCAAAATTCCATCTCTCTCCCCTCCCACCAGCTGTACTGGTTTTGTTCTGCCTTTCTGGGACTTAGCTGTTCAAGACTTCCAGGCTTCAGACTGTTATGTTGGGGGCTTTTTTTTTTTGTCCTTGTCAGGGAGGAGTGTAGCAGCTGGCTCATTTGGTTCTAGCCTGGAAAGTTCGGAAGTGGCAAATCCAGATGATGGGTAAACACTAGCAGAGACTGATGAAGTTTAACAGCTGAGCTTAAGCATCCTGGGAAAATCAGATACTATAATGCCACGGCTGTGTAGGTCAGAGGGCTGAGGCTTGCAGCATGCAAGGCTTCAGTTGCTTTGACAGTGTGATTTTAAATCTTCGTTCTTTATTCAAGCCTTAAGGGGCCAACACACGTGTAACTCTAGCGTTCTGCCCCCTCTCTCCTACGTGCCTTCTGATTAATATCATGATCTGTTTAATTCCCCAAGGGAACTTAACAACAACAACAAAAAAAAACAGCAATAACTTGTAGTGTGATTGGTGAGGTGATAACTAAAAGCATTTTCTGGTTCACAGGGCCCTAGCACTGCCAGACACCATGACTGGGCAAGCTTTGTTTTTCAGCCTATGCATCCTTTGCAGGCAGGCAGAATTCCTGCCTTTATTTTTTTTCCCCACTTTTGTCAATGGCTCGGGACTCTTATCTTTCTGGTCTTGGAGAGGCAGGAAGAAGTGACTGCAGAGGAGATGCTAGAGGGAAGAAGCTCCTTTAAGTTTTAGTGGTGAGCGATGTGTGAAAGAACTCTGGATACTAAAAACAGTGTAAATTTAGGACAGTTTTAGATTTTAGTTTTTCTAAAATTTCTCCAGCTCTCTTATTAGCAAGGAGGGTAGGCTGAGGAAGAAGGTATTTACTCTTTGTTACAGGAAAAAAAATCAACTTACAACCACTGTCTTCTACTTGGTCTTCACCATCCCTCCCACCAAATGACTTATTCAGTCACTTGCAGGCAAAGTGCAGAGCAGCGGAGTCCAGAAAGCAATCGGTCTGTGGTACACTGTCAGGCCGCAGAAGCAAAAAGAAAAATGTACACTGCTGTAGAGAAAGTATCTGTTCCCAAGCATGCTGACTCTCTGTTTTGGGTTCTGTTTCAGGTGCTATAAACCACCAGCTGCCTTCTCACCTCCACACATCTCCTGAGACTTGAGCATTTTTTTCATGGCTGGTAGATTGTCTAGCAAGAAATCAGACCAGCTGGATTTTCTCATTTCTTAATGTTAGTTCCTTTTTTAGGGCAGCAGACAGAGTCTCAGTACTAGCATGTGTGTTTCCCTCTCTGTCCGTCTGTCTCAGCTCAAAACAGAATCAACATGAACTCACCGAGGTCAGGAAATGTGAGCTGCTAGTGCAGCACACACTGGTTATACTGGGCATGCTGGTCAGCAGCATTGGGGAGAGATAAAAACAAGCCAGCATCCGGCCAGTTCTCTGGAGGACCCTTCCTACATCTTTGGCCCGGATTGAGGTCTGAGCTGATTTTTCAGGGTAGGGTAATGATTAATATTGTTTGTTTGAAAAGGCTCCTAATGTTTCATGGAGAATACTGAAACACAACTTACTGGACTGTCACATACTTTGGTTTATTTTCCATCATTCTCCAGGGAGGATTGCTTTTAAGTGGGGAAAAATCATCATCAGCTAACAGACTTTTAAATGGCGATTCTTATGAAGAGGAGATCTTTAGGTCAGAGCTGTCTTTTTCTTCTGTTTATATGGTCCTTACGTATTGCAGATGAGAGCTCAAGGAGCTGTCACAATTACAGTAATAAAATAGCTGTAAAAAAGCAGGAAGGACCTTATTTCTCATGGAACATCAGATTAACATTGTAAAAAATACCCACAACACGTATACAGATACACAGAACTACATAGTGGTAAACAAAAAGGTGTGAAAACTCACCTGCTTGGCATATAGGATATAAACAAACCGTGTTGTCCAAAATTAGGAGCAAGTTCATTCTCTTTTTGTCTCATTCATTTGCAGCTGGAGTCTAAGTGGCAATGTTCTGTCTCAGTGACAGAACCAGAACAGCCCTTTCAGCACAGTCTCTGGTGGGCTCTGCCCTTCTGTGGCAGTAACAGAGCTGTGCACTGGAGCTGGTTTAAAAAAAAAAATTCCATTGAAACTGTTTGGTTTTTTTAACTTTGGGGTTAGTAAGGTGCTATATTTAATTGCTTTGTTTAAGTATGTTTTATTGGCTATACCATTCAAAAACAGGAGAGCTAAATTACCTCCCATTGACAATTTCAGCTTCAGCCTAAAATATTTTTGCTTGTTTTTATTCCCGATTACTTAAATTTTTAAGTAATCTTTTGGGATTTTTTTTCTACAGGTTTAGAGCTGAGTGTTGCTTGGGAGTAAAATTGCCAGATTACGTCTTAGTAAAACACGGAGAATAAGCAGTTTAAAAGAGAGAATTTTCACATGGCTAGTTTGGTGGCCATGATCGATTCCTGCAATAGCTGGCTTTCCTGCCATATGTCCTAAGTAATAAAAGACTGTATGAAGGTGATGCTGTATTCCAGCAAGTAAGTTTTGATTTTTCTCCGAAGATGAACTGTTGGGATGCCTGCATAATACATTAAGTGAAGCAGGACTGTACATCTGGAACAGAGAGCAGCATTTTCTTTAGTATCAGTACAAATTAGGAACTTGCCTTTGGTGATTACCTGGGTATGCATAGATGTGCTTTGTCTCAAGTGGGTGATCATAAATGGTAGTCTGCCTGGTAGTGTTTTAAAGGATCCAGTTTTTATCATCCTCAGTCATATCCTCTTAGTTCAGGGTGTGCTGAGAGCGTATGTCAGGAAGGGTTTGGGACATACCGTGGCTGACCAGTACAGGGTGAGATGGACACCAGTGTGGGGTAAAAGAATCAGAATTGCCTTTTGCCTAAAAAGAACACTGCAGCAAAAGGCTGCAAATGGCAAAAGTCAGTGAGTGGGAGTTTGAAGAAAGCTGTGGTTAGTTGCTTCACAGATGAGTTTGTTCTGTGGGTTGTATTTTTACTATGCGATGGGTTTTTCCACCATTGGGTATTTTTATACTTGTACTTTCTGAAGAGGTGAAGATGGAAAAAATAGATAGGAAGTTGTTTTTGTTTTGTTTTTTTTCATTTTTTCCCCTTCTGGTGTCATTGTTAGAGATCTGCACCAAAAATGCAGGCTAAATGCAATGCAGGTGAAAAGCAGTGATCTTTATGAGCTCTATCTGTGAACCAGAACATCCATGCAGGAAAACTACACCGCCTGAGAGAGAGGGAAAGTACTTTCTTATTGCAAGATGTGCTGTTTTTGTTATGTGCCATTTCTGTCGATCTCAGTAGTTTAATTCTTTATAAATATTTTCTCTGTACTTTTGGAGGGTTTTTTCTTCTTTTTGATAAGTCAGGCTCAAGATGATTTTATGTTGAAATTTGGGGATTGGCAGCTTCTGTGTTTTGTCACTTCACTGTCATAATGTGTATCGGTCCCTTTTTGCATTAATTGAAAAAAGATTTTTGAATTAAGAAATGACAGAGATTGCAACCTACTATCCCCATTCAGACTGTCTGTGGCATTAATCTCAGTGATAAGAAATGTCTTTATGGAGGTACATTTAAATTGCACCGATGGGGGAATTGTACAAAATGAATCTAACCTTTGTGTATAAGTGGACTGAGTGTTGTTGCCCATTTCCACTGACAGCTTCTGCCAGGCATCAGAGCCCAGAAGATGTGCACCACAGCCTCTGTGTGGAGGTAGCATTGCAGTTGAATAATCCTCAGTTGAAGAATCGCCCTTTCTTCATTGGTTTGTTTCTTCCCTGGTTGTGCAGAGTCATTCACTTTGCATTTGACCCAAACCACAAGAAGCTTTATTTTCACTTGTGACAGCTGTTGAGTGAGAGTGAAGGAGACAGTTTCTTGCCTTGTTCCTGCTTTCCAGAGCAGACAAAGTCACTAGTAGTGTCTCTGGTGGTGCCCTGAAGAGCCCAGTTTCCCAGGAGAAAGCAGAACAGGTACCTAGTGCAGTCCTGTCTACCGATGTGCCCTTTGATCCCTTCAGTGCTGGTACTTCTTGTGTAAGGAAACATAGTGTTCACTGGAATCGAAGTCACTGCTGCATTTCATTTGAGCTGGATCTGAATAAATAGAGAAGGGTTTGTTTAGAGGTTTTCTCATACCTACTACTGTGCACCCCCATCTCCCTGTCCTGGGATCCCATCTCTGTGTTTCTGCACACCCACCTACTTTCCACATTTACTGTCCTCCTTTTGTCCCACCATGAATTGAGATCTGCCACCTCTCTCTCATTAGATTGTCAGCCCTCCCCCCCCCTTTCTTTCTCTCCCTGTTCCTGAGCTCCCTGTATCTGCCGTATCCTGAGCAGAAGCAGTAGTGACAGGACTGACTGGGGCATGAGTGCTACACTGACCAGGCTGGCAAGATGGAGGGTGCTGCCTGTCAGCTGGGACTTGCTATTCTGTGCCTCTCTTTGTGCTTCAGAATGGACAGTGGGAGGACTTCTAAGCAGAGACCTACATCCTTTAGAGCCAGGGAGCATCTAGAAGCCAGGTTGTTCTTGGGCCAAGGTTCACCTATCCCATCTCTAAATATGAAAACGTTGGAGTTCGGAAGATCAAGGCAATGCATACTGAAAAACATCACCATCTCTCTAAACAGTTTTATATATCTGTTTTTCTTGTGCTTTTCATTAATGACTAAGTAGTGTGTGAATAACAGAAAAGATAAACTTGGGATTTTCTTTAAGGCCATGCTTGAATATATTTTCTTAGTATATCCTCTTTCCTTCTTCTGAAGTCTTCGCTGTCCTTTTGTGCTTAGAGCAAGAGGAAGGAAAGAAGTGCATACTGTCACTGTCCTTGAACTTTTGTGCAAGGCTGGTGCTGCTTCCCCTCCATTAAGCTCACTTGCTGATGTGCTGCTCCTTCTGCCCGATGCAGCACATTGCAGGAGTATCCCTTATAAACTGGAGATCTTTCCTGTGAGGCATTCCTTTCCACTCTGTAAAGTCTTCACTGTAAATTTGCTCCAGGCTTACTAACCATTTTGCACCAGTCATGAATTTGAATAACTTCATAGGAAAGGATTCGCCTGAAAAATGGGTCACAAAAACCATCCTCTTCAGACGGGCTGATACAGTGTGGTACAGCAGGCTTTCTCCTGTATAATAAAATTAACACAGCAATTAGCTTGCTTGTTCTGCCACAAGCCTTATGCTTCTAATGCTTCATTTTGGTATAGGTTTTAGGCCTGTAAGAAATGCAGAATTAGGAATCGTTATGGAGTGATACCTCCTATATATCAACAGGCTCCAAACAGTTAACTGCAGCTGCTTAAAGGCAGCAAATAGCTACTTAGTGTCTGATATCCGGTCAGTATGGGAGAACTTTGCCCTGTGGAGTGAGCGGGGCCTCCCAGCTGTGTGCAGAAGTACACTCGAATCAGCTGTGAGGGGACACCTCCATACCACCAGAGCTCACCCTGAGCTGCCTCAGCTGAATGTTGTGATTCCTACCCACTGCTAGCTTGTGAGAAAGGACAGCATCAACTACAGGGGAAACTTGGATCTTATTCCATGTGACAAGGAAAGGGTTGCAAAGCCTTAAAGCGGCTTCCCTTTCTTTTATTCTCCTGTACCCTCTTTATACGGTAATGATATTTTACTTTTGAGGTGCAAGCACTTTGCAGAACTTAATGAACTTAATTAAGTAACTTGGTTTAAATAATGGAATGGAATACAGACCTCCCATCACCTTGCTTTTAACACGTGGATATATTCCCTCCTCCAGCAGGCAAATTAAATCAGGAATGATGAGAGAAATGAAGATGAAGAGAGAATATCATTGTCAGTAGATCCACCTTCCCAATACAGTCTTGTTAGACTAATTAACAGAATAGCATTCTTGATACTGAAACTCCAGTTAGGTGCTCCTACCCTGAGTTATTCATGCAGAAGTTTGATGCTTATCAAGATAGGGGTACCTTTTGTTCTGAGGAAAGGAAAGCAGCCATCCTTTCTTCCATTGCTTGATGGAAGAACTGTAGACTGCTTTCAAAGTGAAATACATCTCGTTCAGGAGAAGTGGTTATTGCGCATGCTGCAGTGAGTTACTCCCAAGTGTGGAGTCCAGGCTCCTGTCGAGCTATGGGCTTGAATCAAGTACTTTGCCAAGTGCTGCTTCTGTACACCTTTAAACATTTAAAGAGCTAATCCAAATTCTGATGATGTCACTGCAAATCTGAGTTACTCAGGGAAGAGGGCGGGTTTGAGGTCTACAGACAAGTCCTTGAGTGCACTGCAGTGACCCCAGGCCCTTGTCCCCAGCCTGCTTACTCTCCTCCCTAATGCATTCTCTTGTGATTATTTGCAAGCTACTAGTAGTGATCCAAATAATGGTTTTAACTGCATGCTATTTGGTCTTGCCTTTTCTAGATATTTTTCCAAAATAAAAGCTTTAGTGAATGAAGTAATGATGTTTCTGCTCTGAGTAGTTGGAGGGAGAAAGTAACAAAATCTACACAACCTTACAAATGTAAAAGCAGTGAAGGGTCTCAGCCTGAATCTTCCAGAAGCTCTGCTGGGACACGAGATAACTTTGTCAGCTCAGTACAGTATTGCTTCCCAAACCTAGTATTCATTATTTAAGTTTCAACATTTACTTTGTTGCACTGCTGATAGCTTTGACAGAAACAGAAGGCTTTTCTGCAGTTTGTAATGCAGTCATTGCAATACTCTTTTCGTAGTCTACTTTTGCCACGTGAAATATCAGCTACCTTGTAAGCAAGGTAAAGGATTTCTTTTAGCTCTGTGACTGGCTCTATGAGAGTGTAGAAGTTAGTCTGATCCTATTATATAATTTACTTTCTTCCACTGTTTTTTCTCAAGGTCTTGTCTGATGTGACTTGAGTCACTTATCAAGGATTTTATCACTGTCCTAGGGAAGTAGTTTTGGTTTTTGCCCGATAGATGCTGCAATTCTTGTTGCCTTCATTTTGTGGCAGGTGACGGGAAGTTCCCTGACTTTAAGTCCAGCTTTCTCTCATTCAACTTCAGGTCAACACTCATCACTTTTAAACTTCATGCGCTGACTGTCACAAACTGTTTTCAACTTTCAGATTACTATGTGTATCTGCACGTTGCAGTCACATACATATATATCTTGCATATCTGCAAGTAAATCCAAACAATTTGGATTTTGCTTCCAAATTTCTTTGATTTTCCTGTTTTGCACTCCGTTCTTAAAGTGTCATTTGAAGTATAAGCAACACAACCATCTATCTGTTCATCTTATGCAGAATTTGTGGTAAGCAAAGATGAAGGTCTTGGACACCTTTCTGCTTGTGTACGGATGTGCATGCATGAATGGGTTCTCTGGTTTCAGTGCTAGAGAAATCAAGTGAAAAGGCAGTTCAGCAAGCTTGGTCATGCTGCATTACTGGAAGCACTTTACATTATTATTGCTGATCACAGCAGACTGCATTTTCCTTTAGGGTTATAAAGAGTTCAGATGATTTCCAAGACATGAGAATGATATTTACAGTTATTCAGCTCCCTTCTTTGTAAATTTTAGAAAACATGAGAGATGCCTGCTTGTGTGAAACAGTATTTTCATTTTTGGATCAGGGTATTGTGGCACCACATTCTGCTCCTTTAAACTTCCCTTTTTGTTATTGAGTTATACACTGTCGTGCTTGCTTCACTGTGCTCATATAAAGCTGATTTGCTGGGGGATTTTGTGTCTAAAAAGAACAAGACAAGTGTGCCCCAGTGCACCTCCAGATATTTAGGAGTTTCATGCAGTACTGTCATCTGTTCAAAAAATTGTGACAGCCTGAGATGATAGAGTTTCCATGCTGAATTCTTTTCTGTGGTGCTGTCCTGATGCAGTTTCTTTCATAATCAGTTTCAGGAGTTTCTGGAAGCGGGAAGAAGGAATCTGCTTGTGTGACAGCAGCCCTTGGCAATACGTGGAGTCACAGTGTCAACACCAGGCTCATCCTGCAGTATCACGACTTGCTGACAAGGCAGGTGAGAACTTAAATATAAGTCACACAAACAGTTGTTCGCCAGGTGGGTAACTGTATGACAGCCAGTGTGGTTAAGTACTGTGCGGTGAGAATGGGCCAAGTGCCTACCTGGGATGCAGGATGGTCACTGTCCTTTGCTTTTCAGGGATGGCCAGTCCTCCAGTGCCTCCCTGTGTTAGAATGGGCTTATCTGAGTCACAGGATCTGGTGCGTGTTGG
>PPHD01012755.1:0-17805 GCA_002909625.1 Bambusicola thoracicus | reverse complement strand
ACATTGTTTACTTGGCTGGACTTGTGGTAGGTGAACAACTGGACTAGATGATCTAAGAGATCTTTTCCAACCTCAATGATTTTATGACTCAAACCTAGTGGAACCACCTCTTCCATTTTCTTTGTGGACAACTGCTTCACTAGGTTTACTGTCCAGGTAAGCTACTCAATTCCTAAGGCAGGATAGGTGAAAACTGAAGTTGAATTTTTAGAAGCTGGATTTTGAGTAGCTCCCTGGCAGAAGAATACATGATCTTCACTTGAAAATAAACCACTACCTGTGAAATTTTAGACCCTTTTTTTTTTTTTTTTTTTTTTAGCCCTCTAGGATTGCATCCGAGATACATTGTCTCTCTGGGGTGTACTACTCCGGAGTGGGGATATGCTGCCATCCAGAAGAATGAATACCAAGCTCTTGAGGTTGTATTTCATGTGGATCCAAGCTGCTGTGTAAATCTAGAGTCTTCGCAAGTGTCCTGAGGACATGAAGGAGGGAGATGAGATCAGCTGGAAACTAAGCAACTCATTCTGCATCTCACATGCAGGCTTCAAGTTTATAACATTCAACTGAATTTTAAACTTGGAGTTTCTTGAAAGATTTAGGATGTATTTATGAGCAGGCTAACCAGTTATAGTGTTTGGGCTGCATAATTCAACAGAAGAGTGTGAAGCTTCTTCCTTACCGAATAGCAACCAGTATAGTTGGCAGGACTCATGGGTCTAGGACAGACAATTAGCTCCTGTTTGTGCTGCACGCTAGGAAACCAGATCCTTGCTTCTAGAGTCATCTCATGTATCCTCAAGTCTGGCTATTTTGATTAGCTCTGTAAACTCCACAATAGTCTGTGAAGAGTCTGATTATCAGAAGGTAGTTGTAGAACCGTGCACAAAAGACTTGACCAGTAGTCAGAGGCTGAATGTTGAATTATTTCTGCCATGGGTTGTAATCCAGGCCTTGCTAGACCTTCACCTGACCTGCTTCTGCAGGGGACAGTAGTGACAGTGGTTTGAGGAGGTGAGGAATTTTTCTTATTTATGGTAGAAGGTTTGAAATCTGAGGAAATCTTCCGAGATACTTCCTGGGACTTGAAGAGTCTGTAGGCAGAACCTGTCATTCACTCCATTTACCTGGTCACCAGAAGCTGCCCCTTCTCATTACTGTTGTGGTTCTGCTCTGATTCATGGCAGGATGACTACTGTATCAGGAGCTGCATGAAAAATGGTCTTTTTCTATAAAGAGCTTTGGAAGCAGTAGGTGCCTGCTAGAACTTGGAGTGTGCTGATCTCATAATACAGCTAGATAATTAAAACAGTAGCTACCTTGTCACACCAAAGATGAAACTGATGCATGAGTCCCTAGCACTGAAGCCAGACTCCTTTGTTATATGAAATATTTCATATTATCAGTATTTTAAATGCTCTTGGGTATGATAATTGTGCTGACAGGAAGTGCAGATGGACGCAGATTTCTTTTCCTACTAAGCTTTGCAGGACTGACTCCTCTTTCTGTGGTAGAAGTAGGCTAGAACAGATGATGCAGTCTTGCTTCCCCAACTGCAAAAAATCCCACAAATCCTGTGGAAGAACGCCAGTGCCAATTAACACTGACAGTGCTCTGTCTCAGGATTACAGCCTGAGACAGCTCAGATTGGAGGGCCATCTGCTGTGACACTTGAAAGCCTACCTCTTTCTAGAAATGGTTAAAATTTCAACAAAGGGATCTAGCCAGCTTCTAAACAAAGACTCCAGCAGTTCCTTATCTTGTACAGCTAGCTTGGAGGCTCCACCCATTGCTAAGGACAAACAGTTGGCTTCTCACTTGGCCTTCAGCTGCTGAAACTTAGCCAAACAGCAGTACATGATGCCAACCCTGACTGACAGGTAGGAGGGTTTTGTCATCAGAGGTGAAGCTGTATAGCCTAGTAGTATTTTACATATATTCTTCCTCTGTCCTTTCCCCAGCCACAGCTTGCAGCCTTCCAGCTCCTAACCAGAGGTGGTGTGGAAGTCATGCTTAATCTAGACTGGAGCATTTCATCCAAGGCCAAAATTGGGTAGAAGTGTTCACAGCCTTTGTTTTAAGACCTGGGATATTCCACAGAACCTGTTACTTCAGGAACATACTCAAGTAGACTGGAGTGGATTCCAGCCTTCACAGACCTTTGTCCTGCTTGAAAAGTGGCCAGTGTGTTAATATGATTGTTGTAGTCTTCCAAAATAACTGGTGAGGAAGTTTCTTGACTTCATGCACATGGCCACGTGTTTCACCTTTAGGCCTTCTTCCAGTTGTCCTAACAACTTGATGTAGAATTGTTGTAACTTAAAGAACACAGTAGAATCTCTTAAGCTGCCTTTTGGAAGTGTTGTTTTACGGGCTTTAAAGAGTCTCCTGGTTGATCAGGTTTAAACTGTTTCCACAGTTAATTCATTTCCATACTGGAAGTTCAGAACTTGCTGCAGTTCTGGCACAACTTATCTTACACTAATGCATATTGCATATGGGCAGTCAAGAGCTGCCTGTTCTTTTTGGAAGTAAGAACAGACTTGTCTACAGCTGCTGCAGTGTCCCAGGGATTTCATTGCTCTTTACTCTGCTCAGCCAAATTTGCCTGTCTAGCTGAACTGCAGAATTTCTGTAGCCATCTCCTGCTTCTCATCTTACCCTGACATTTGCTTATTCTGTTTTCCTGATTCTAGCAGAACCTTTTTTCTTCTGAGTTGTTGTGGCATTATATCTTCCTGTTATGCAGGCTCCTTCAATATTGAGTCTGAGCCAGATGCATCTTGTGTGGTTCAGGATAGCTACCTCATATATAAGCTAGCAAGCTTTGCCATGTTCATCCTGCTTCTTTGTCCTCTTAAAAGAGCATCTTAGTGCCTACCTTCTCCTTCATTTCTGAGTTAAATCTACAGTGTTTCGTGTGTTGACAGCCACTTCTGAGCATTAACTGAGAGAATGGATCTAATGTCTGTTTGTAGGCAACAGTTTAGATCTGCCTTTCCCCAGAATGTCTAGGCTAAAGTACTGTTCTTCTGACTATGTAAGCAATCCTCAAAGTGGGGAATAGTACTAACACTGTTCTGCAGAGCTGTGGCAGTCAGAGGGTCTGTCTTTAAAATCCTAGTCTTCCAGTGGTGGGTTTGTAACAAAGGCTGGTATGCTGGTAGCATCAGTTTTAGCTATTGATAATTCTGAACCCTTAAACAGAGGAAGACTTTTGAGGATGAGGACTACCCTTGTCCAACTGGAACATAAACCACAACTGTGTAAGGACTGCTGAGGAGCAAATGGGCTCTTATGCAGAAATAATTCCTTAGCTAAAATTACATGTTTCATTTAGCCATGTAAAGACTAAATGAAGCTGGGGCTAAGCAGTAGTTCTTCAACTAAACACTACTAACTGAGGTGCTGCTCTAGCTGTAGTGATATTTTACCAAGTCTGGCGTCTAGAGGAACCTTTGTCATTGCAAGGGAAGCATTCTATGTATAACATCTTGTGCTACTACTTAAAAACAACAAAACTGCAGCCGTCAATCTTCTCTGTAAATAAGAGCCTTGAATCTTTGGCATTTTCTTTCTTTTTCTTCTTCTTCTTCTTCTTCTTTTTTTTTTTTTTTTAACTGTAGTTGAATGTTCCTATACAACCTGTTATGCATGGTCAGCTAGCTCTACTATGAAACCAGGGCAGAATAATTGGTTTATACAAAATTCTAACCCTGGAAGACGTAGGGATATACAGAGTTCTATCTGATGTCCCTGTTTTCTGCTGTTGGATGAGTTTTAAGGAATTATAGACATCCTGAACTTTTGTGTGCTTCATCCTAAAATGGCTGCTTGCTGTTTCTTTTGACCTCTATTTCCCCTGTGCACTGGATGATAGTCTTGGAGTTGGAAGGATGGGGATAAAGACATCCAAGCAAAGCACTGTGTATCCATGTGCCTTAAGACTCTGGATGGAAGGTGCACATAGATATGTCTAGTGAACTGGATGGGAAGTGACTGAAATGAGTTTGCCATTCTGACTCTATTATGAGAGTCTCCAGAGGGGAAAGGTTACTCAAATCAGTCAATTGAAGCGTTGCCACTTTGCCCAAAGCCTGTCTTACAAGTAGATCTCCTAATTTGCTTAGTTGCTTCATTTTCAGAGTCTAAATTGGTTCAACAGTATCTCTGATTTCTCATGGAAATAAACTGGTTTGCTCAGTGTTAAGGGGAAGCAGGGTGGTAACACACTTTCTTTTCAATTAATTTATGGAACAGCTTAACATTTCTTGAACTTAATACTCAAGCTGCAAACTTGGAAGGTTGCCAGGGTATCCTGGAAGGGGCTGATACTTGAAGCTGCTGAAAGAAACTGTGTGATAATGACCAAAAAGAAATATCAATGACGCTTGTCAGAGACATCTTGAAGAACACTGCTTTATGGTGAATCTCTTCATGTATCTAAAACTCGATTTTTTTTTATTTTTTTTTTTTTAAACAGGATCTCAGTCTACCCAATGGCACACCTGTTGACACTTCTAGCCCAGCCTCCTCCTCATCTCTTCTCAACAGACTGCAGCTGGATGATGACTTGGATGGGGAAACAAAAGACTTGTTCGTTACTGTTGATGATCCCAAAAAACACGTGTGCACAATGGAGACTTACATCACGTATAGGGTTACAACAAAGGTACTAAGCAACATATTCCTTCTCTACTCCTTTTTCCCTGGGAAAGTTTTGTTGTTGTTCATTTTGTTTTTGAAGGGAATGCTCTGGATGTTTATGCCTTATGTTCTATCCCTTTATCTTAAGGACAAGAACTTAGTGTCTTTCAGTACCTTGTAATAAATGCATTGATGGTGTGACTGCTTTTACCAGAACTGTTATTACCTCAGTATGTGAAGTAGTATAAAGCTTTTAATGTGTCAGCTTAGATCTTATATCTTGTTGTTAAACAGAACTGTTTGTAAACTTGAAAAGCCAGTTTCTTTAGCTTGAAAAATTTTCATACAAAGTAATCTGACACCCATTTGATTTGAGTTACCTCTGCTTGAGGGGTTGAGCCTTCTTGCTAATTCACTGGTAGTCCTCACTCATTTTGTCTTTTGTGCTCTGAGCTTCTTTGAACTTGTTGGTTAAATGTCCATCACACTTCCTTGGTCATCTGCTTATCTAAATCATAATATTGTAATTTTCATCCTTGAATGTAAACTAGCTTCCTTGCAGTTGTTGATTGTTAGAACTAAGTAGTATTAGAATGCTACTGTTTCCTGAAAGCATGCAAGTTTTTTCAAGGCAGTGTAGGCCAGCCTTTAATGTGACCTAATTATACTAGTAGAAAAAGCAAACTGAAAAGCCTATTGCATTCACAGCTGGAACTTTAATTTCTGTTAACCAGCTGTTCTCATTAGCATTAACTTTGAGTAGTATTGGCATCTTCTTTGGGCACGTGTAATGGACACTTCTTACATTAGTTACCTAGCTTCACTGTGGTTATACCTTATCCACTTGTCCAGGAAGATTTACATTACTGTGGCTTACTTAGATGGCACTAACTACTGGAGAGAATATTTTCCCTTGAGATAAGAAAGTCTTCACAGTCTGTGTGTGTCTTGCAAAAAGAAGTTCCACTCAGAAGTTCCACTTTCAGGTTGCGCCAGGGAAAATGTGGTCTTGAAAACTGAAGCTACCTCTTGTTGCAGGTTTAACATATACCTGCCATTCTTAGCTGTTTCATCTTAGTCTTGCAAGAAATAGTGTATCTTAACCACTAAAAAATTCTAAGTATTGAAGGAAATTTTTGTGTGGAGTGACTTAGCCTTTTGGCTTTTATCAGACCAGAAGAAATAGGCTGAAGACCTGACTATTTTGTCAAAATTAACTATCTCTGCACAGTGGCACTCTTGTTCTTCTGCTTGGAAACTTGTGTTAATACAAGGGTTCCCTTCTTAATCATAAAGTCATAGGATGGCTTGGATTTGGAAGGACCTTAAAGCCCATCCAGTTTTAGCCCCTTGCTGTGGGCAGGGTTGCTGACCACTAGGTGATACTGCCCAGGGCCCCATCCAACCTGACTTTGAATGCCTCTGGGAATGGGGCATCCACAGCCTGTGCCAGTGTCTCACTATCCCGAGTAAGGCATTTCTTCCTAATGTTTAACCAAAATCTCTGCTCTTCTGGTGTAAAACCATTCCCCCTTGTCCTATTACTATTGATTGGTCTCCCTCCTGTTTATAAGCACTCTTAAAGTACTGCAAGGCTGCAGTGAGGTCTCCCCATAACCTTCCCCAGGCTGAACAAGCCCAGTTCCCTCCTTTTTTCATAGGAAAGGTACTCCAGCCCACTGATAATCCTCATGGCTCTCCTCTGCACCTGCTTCAACAGCTTCACTTAAACCAGAATCTAGAAGGTGGTTAAGGTATTTACCTTACAATACAGATGTGCTAACTCAATGTTGCCTTTTTTCTTAAACTAAAAAACCTACACAGATTTCATATCTACCTACTTGTCTGTTTGTACTTGCTTTGTTCTGCATCTCACTGTAGCACATAATGCTACTGTATCATAGCATTACAATACTATTTTAAAACAGTGCATTGTTTATTCTCATCAATCACCTCACCTATTTGAGTTTATTACTTATTCTTGTAAACTTCTGGCTAACCCCTTGGGTCAACAATCTAGTTTGCTATTGTTTGAAAAAATCTGGTTGGAAGTTTAACAGTATTAATGGTGTGACTCATTCTTACTGTACAAACAAGTCTTCTTTGATGCCAAGGTAATTGCCCAGTCAGCCACTGTAGCTGAAAGCAGTAATTAAACGAGGCAAAAGCTGCATAGGAGTAATCTTTAGGTGCGGCGATCAGGATAGGTGTTCATGTTTCTACTTTCAGGTTGTAGTTCATAGCTTTACAGCAAGTCTTGTTCCAGTCATCTGTGGGGAAGGTAATTATCGTTTCTGTAACACTTATTTGAGTCTATGGCTGGAAACCACTGTAGAAAAAGAGTGTAACTTGACTAGAGTAGTATTTTCTTGTTTGCTTTTTTTTTTTTCCTTCTTTTAGAAAGATATTCTGCAACAGCAGAAACAGAGGTCTTCCAGTATGTTCCAGACTCCCCATGTACTTTGCCTGCAGGTAGGGGTGGCTGGGGAATGCTCCAGAAAGTTTAGTCTAACAGGCTTGCAATTAAGCTGAGCTGAAAGTATGGAGTTACTCTGGTCTTGCTTGTATGCCTGCTTTCACAGCTTCCTTCTTAGAGTCAAGTAGTGTTCCTCGCAAACCTTCTGGATTAACATGTTTTACAACAGCAGAATAAGAATCCCCAAAAGAATGGAGTGAGCAAGTCAGATCTGACTCTGCTGACTGTTTTTCATACCCTGTTTTCTTCTTGAAGTTTTCTTAGAAGGGGAAACTAGTGAAACCAAAAGGGAAGGTGCGTGAAGCTTGTGCTGGAACTTAAATGGCCTTGGCTGTAATGACTGAAGTGCTCTAGATGTTCTGGATGATATTTTTGTGCTCTTCAGGTAAACTGATGTGCACTTGAGGGATTTTATCTAAAAGATGTTTCTTCTGAGGCAGGAAGGGGGAAAATCAACCTTACACTATGTAGTCATCTCTCTTAAGGGAAACACAGGAGTATTTCTAACTTTGTGTTTACTGTACTTTCTAGGAGGGCAGGGCACTCTTCTGTGCCTTCTTCCATGGAAATCTGAACAGCTGTATGCCATTCCCCAGTGTCCTGCAGTTGTTCTGCAGCTTGAACGGAGTTGCCTTCAAACCAGTGAATGCTGAAATAGAAGTCTTGTCCTCTTTTTCCTCTCCTTCTGCCCCTGTTTCCAGTGCATGCATTGAATAAATAAGTACACAGAGTAGCTTGATCCCTATGGAGGTGCGGAAGGCTCTTTTTCAAATGAGCTAAATTGTTTGAGGTGAACAAAACTATGCATACCAACACTGTTGCCTTTCCCCCACCATTCTCTGTTTTTTTAAGTAGAATTTTTTACTATGACTTAAATACTGACATGGAGGACATACATTTAAAATACTTAGTGAGTAAAATACCAGAACTGGAGTGAGGAAAATGATTACTTGTACATAGTTGTCACAGACTAGTTTTAGGTTTGGCTGCTAACTGTTTTCAAGAAAGGAGAAACACCAAGACTTGGTGTTTGCCTTAATAGTGCTTCCAACAAGAGGTAAAGAGTCTGTAACTCTTCCTGATTTTTGATGAGTGAAACTGAGCCTGGAATACTGCAGTGCTTAGTTAGTGGAACTGTGTTGGAGTCTTCAGTAAATCCCTGGAAGTGTCTTACCCATTATTTTTGGGAGACTGAGATCTGCCACGTCAGTTTCTCAGATTCCTTTGGGAGAGACGTGAAAATGAGATTGAAAAATGAGATTTATGAATCTTAGTAAGAAAGCAAGAGGAATATGATTCTGTCAAAAACCTAGACTTCACTTGCCATCCCTGGGTGGTGGCAAGACCCTCTTCCATTCTGTGAACAGTCTGGAAAAAATAAGTTGCGCCAAGCTAATGAACGGTTTGATCTGAAATCCAAATTCTTTCAGCATTAGTGAGATGTGGTTAAAACCTTGAAGGGCTCTTATGTTCTGTCCAAATAGTCTTTGAAAAGCTTATTTGCTCTCTAGATTTGACAGCTCATACAGCAAATGCTGACATACGGATGAATATGATGCGTTTTCATTTGGCTCCTTTTGATGAACAAAACTTGAAAAATGGAAAACTTTACAAATCTATTTGTAACCTAAAGGCAATAGGAACGTTTTGCTGTAGATGAACGCTAACGGATGCTAAGGTTGTAGATTAGGACTTATCCTCTTGAAATTCTGCCTCCCTTCTTCTAGACTAAGTAGCACCTGGTGGTATTCTGTAACTGTTAGCAGAACACTTATTAGTAAGGTTCTCAAAACTGGCATACTGGACACCTCACTTTCATTGCTGTGCTGCAGGGTAAGGCACTGTCTTGTGTAAACATCTCAATTACTTGTTCACTGTATAATCTCTTTTCAGAGGACTTCACCCTATCCAGTTCAGGTAAGCTCTCTCTTCTCTTACACTGTTACTTTTCATTTCAATTTCAGATAATCTGCAAGGTGAAGTACAGCTTCCCCACTAACAGGACAAAGCAGTCAGCTCTGGCTGATGAGGGCTCTCTGCATGTGTATGAATTATCTTATTCTAGTGTACCAGTGCTCAGTCTTACTCCAAGGCATTGTAAATGTTTCATATAAGGTGCTGAAAATCTCATTTGTGCTGAGGCACTCTGCTGTGTTAAAGAAGCTGGTGCTGCTCTGATGTGTAGCTGACTAAAATACAAATCCACAGTGGATGTCTAAGTCTTGGCAGTCCCTTATTCACAAATACTTATGCTCCACTGATGAGCATTCATTGTGCTAGCATACGTACTTAAATATACTCATACTTCTTACCATAGCTACCGGGTCAGAACAGGGATGAGGTGAGCTTGATGTCTTCTATTCTAGAAAAGAAAGGTACAAAGAAACAGAAAGCAAACCATTTCTTAGGTAATATCACAGTAGCATGCTGTTCAGCGTATATTAAATCTACTGTTGTGCTGATGGCATGCTAAGGCTGCTGGTTCTTTCCAAAGAGACTGCTGGCATAGATCTTGCACAGGATACCCTGTGGGGATTGGTAAGTAGATGTGTAGTTGCTGGAGAGTTGGAACCATCCAGAAGGCAAATGAAATAGTGAACTGTGTTTAAAGGGTACACACTCTGCTCTCTCCAAATAATGCTGTGTGAAAGTTGCCATCAGTCTGGAAGTAAATACAAAATCACTGCTGGAATTTAGCATGGCTTTCAGTGGCTAGGAACAGCAAAACAGCCTAGCGCTGGACTCAATGCTTGTTGAAAGCTGGGAGAACTGATGTGTTGTCCAAAATGCAAAGTTTTTGATGTCTGGCCGTAGATGTGATGCTGCAGTACCAACACGCTACTTTCATTGCAGGATGGTCTTGATGTTGGTACAGATAACTAAATATGACTTTCTAGGTTTCTCTGAGCTGTACTTCTCAGTGAGACATCACAGTAAGGACTGTCTACCTTCCAGTCAGGTCTATCTACTACTAAGTTCTCTGTCAGAGTCCCCCAGTTAGTACACAGTTTCTGTAGTGCTGTTAGACAGCTGTAATGCGTACTGTGTGACCAACCTCATGCAGTTAGCTTTCTATTCTACAGACTGTTTAAAGACTTAAAACATTTGCCAACAGTTTCTCTATATACCTGTCTTCTGCCTCAAACTTGTAGTGGCAGATGTAACTCCTTGTCTTAACAAATGGAAACTTGAATTATTTAACTTAATATTCTCATACTGAAATTTGGCACACCCTGTGTGAACTTCATATAAACAGACTGGTTTCATCTCAAAAACAACAGAACTTTTTCTTCAGCTAACCTAGTAATGGCTTACGCTCTAATCTTATAGCCTTGATGGAGTTTAACAAGCCTGTGGTTTCTGGAATACAGAGTAGTGGTGAGACATTCCTCACCCACAGTTAAACTACTTCATGAGTAAACAAGTCATGAACTATCTCTGCTTTTAATTCTTGATTGCTAAGTAGTCTCGTCCTTGGAATAAATATTTCATACATTCTCCTCCGATGTGTGACTGCCAAGAGATTAACACAGCGCACAATATTCTCATTTTCCCAGACTGCTCCCACAAAATTCGGGAAGATGCACTGTGATACTGATAAACTCTAAGAACACATCCCAAGTACTCATTTTTCTCATTGCTTAAAAGACCAAGGGGCATTTCTTTCATGCTGCTTGTAAACTTCATTTTGGGGATGGAGTTCTAGTGCAAGGCTTGTCTGTCCTCATCCTTATCAGTGATGGCTGTGTTGCATTGCTGCTAAATTTTGAGGTTGAGGGGTTTTCGTGTACACTAAACTTATCCTGATCTTGTTTTCCAGACTACCCGAGCTGAATTTGATTTGCCAGAGTATTCTGTTCGCCGGCGGTACCAAGACTTTGACTGGTTGAGAAACAAGCTGGAAGAGTCTCAGCCAACACATCTCATTCCCGTAGGTAGTAAGCAAGAGTCTGCTGCTAAGGACAGTTGTATATTTGTCTTTAAAGGGTGTAACACTCCTTTAGCTTTAAATATAGCATTTAATTCAGCCTTCTGCTAGAAGAGTGGGAGGCACTGCTGATTTTTGACTGATTGTGAGGATTAAACTTCTTTCTTAAGTACAGCACCTGAGAGGTGAGCTTTGGCAGCTTCCTGTAGGAAATAGGCTGATGACAACACTTGTCCAAGTGTAAGCAGAATGTGCTCAACTTGCTTGCAGAATTTTTACATCTAAATTTTTGAGTATAACACCTTGGTAAAGCTACACAGGTTCTCCAAATTCTAGTGTCAACTTTCAGGTTTGCCTTTTGAGCTGCTTTTAAGGACGTGTTTCAAGACCACTTGTTTTAGCATTTAAGAGCCCATACTTAGAGATCTGAACTGATGGCGTGGCAGCTATTTTATATGTTCAGCAGACAGAGGATTAGCTAAACTTCTGCACCATTTCCTTCTCTGAAGCTTACAGGCAGTCTGATCACCATTTCATATGAGTACTAATACTGATCTCAAGCAGTCTGTATTTCATTTTGTACAAAATGTGGAAAAAGGAGGAAGACTATGAGATCATGCCATCAACTCTTCCGAACAAGGAAATCCAGGAAGGTCTGTAGTAAGTCAATTGTCAGGAGATAACAGCACTCTTAACATACCTGTACTTGCTCATCTGATATGAGAGCAAGTTTGTCTTTGCTCTCTCCCTCAGCAAGGACTAGACTGTTAGAAGTATTCAGTTAAGCTGTTCCAGGAGCTATTTAAGTTTTTTACTTTTTTGGGACATGCCTCCAATTGGAACAATAGTTCTGTCTTTCAAAGATAAGAAGTACCTCACATAATTACATTACACCAATGCCTGGCACCAAAAAGCATTTAGTAAAGGGCTGGGGAGAAGAGAGGAAGGAGTGAGTTTGTCCAGGGTAAGGGAGGGTTAATATCAGCTTCCCAGTCTTTTGTCCATTCCTGTTCTCTGAATAGCTGAAAATGTCCAGGTTGAGGTTCTGTGAATTTCTAATTGAGGGCTGCCAGTGCTGCCTCAAGGCAGCAATGGCAATCAGCTGTTACTCTAGCAGCAGAAGGTAATTTATAGTAAAGGAATCAAACTGCTTTGCTGTGACAGAGAAATTGATGCAGGCTGGACTGGATGTTTTGGTACAAATAGCACAAGTTGCTCTAGTATTGAACACAAAACCTGCTGCAGAGCAAGGCAGTTTCTGGAGTGTACCTCTTCTAAAACATGTGGAAGCAGGTCACACTGCCTCCTTGGTCTTACTCTGTGCATATTCATTGTGGTAACAGCCACGGACTTGCTTCTTAATCTCCTCCATACGATGGTCTGATGGGGAAACTGTCAAATGCTTTATGTATTCATTACTTACAAGTAGACAGAGAGTGGAGGCTAATGGTAATTGCAAGTGTACTGTGACTTTAGTTTATTCTGAAAGAATGTTTCTTAGCCAAAATAGGACTATCTGTATTTATGAACTGAGGTGATGCAGTCCTTGGAAGCCTTCTGTCAGACAAAATGCAGAAAGGGGATTGTTTTCCTTACCTTGGTAAGGACTATAATCTTCCTGTAAAGGTTGATATCTTCTGGTACAGGGAGTCTTAATAGCTAACACTCAGCAGCCCAAGTAAGACTGAATATGGGTTCTTTTTTCTCTTTGATTACTATGACCTGAAACTTTCTCTCAACTGTTATTTCAAGCAACTGTTAAAAACAAATGAACAAAAAAAAACCCTGAGATCTATTTCTATAAATAAGCCTAGTATGTCCAAAGATCTTGTCTTTGGGTGTTGGTGCTGGGTCGCTTTGAACCATTTCTGCTTGCATTGAACTCTGCTGCCTATGAGCCACACAAGGAAATGTGGTCTCTTAGTGAAGGGAGATAATTAACGCACAGGGAAGATATCGCTTGCTAGCTGTGTGTACTGACTATTTCAGATGGACCTCTGAAGGTCTATGAAATAAAAAAGTAGAGCTGTGGCTCATTAGAAGTGCTTACTGTAATTTCTTGTCTCATGCTGTGTTTCTCCTGTTATTGGCCTTTACAGGGTGGCCAAACTCTGTTCTTGGTAGCTGTTCCCGTTTGCAAGTAGTTCCCTGGCATACTGATCTACTGAAATAGTTTGGAGTTATACTGAAAGTAGAACTTAGCTGTTAAATTTATCATGTACCTACAACTATGTCTCTGCTTGTTACTTTCCTTTGTAGTAGAACTAGTGACAGTAGATTCATAGCCCTGTACTTTCAGAGCCTATTTGATGAGGTTTAAATCTAGGCTTTCAGAACGGGAAATTAAATAATGCTTCTCTGCTATCTTGCACTGAAGCGTGAACATCAATTTCTGAGATGTTTCTTTTATGGCACTCATTCACAACTTAAATTATGAACAATATTAAAACAAGAAAATTAGGCCTCTCTATGGGGCAGAGGTCTTCAAGAAAGCTGTCCAGCTCTTCTGTTTCTGGTTTGCTGCGTCTTGCCAAAGGCTAAATGTCCTGCTGGCTGGGCTGTATCACAAACACTTTCATCTAGTTTTGAAGTATGTGATTTGATATACCAGAAGCACCGTTGGGTATAATTTAATGTGGATCCTAAAGGCTCAGTGTTTATGTAAAGCCACCCTGCTTGCAGAAGGAAATAGTATATAAATGAACTGGATGAATGTGGCCAGCTAAAATCATGTTAAGTGGCAGAAATTCTAACAAAGATTCTGTGGCTCTCAAATGCTCAGACTTCAATGTTTATTCTGTCCCATCTTGGGTGTCTTTGTATGAATGGGAGTTCTGAAAACTAGGTGTCCAGCTTGTCCTTTTCCTCCAGTGTGTTTTGCTGGGAGAGTGATTTTTCTAAAATTCAGAGTTGGAGCTAAAGCAAACAAAGCAAGGGAGAATAAATTTTTCCTCCCTGAAGACTAGTGCAATAAGCATTATTCGTCTGAAAAAAATCTAATTAGACTGTACCTTACACTGATTTAACTAGGATGATTGAGATGAATGTTCAGGGTAATGAGACAAGCCTTAAATTATACGAACTGGTTATTGGGGCATGGTAGTGGTTGGTTTTTGTTTGTTTTTATTATGTGTTTGGAGGTGCAACCTTCATGTATATATTCCACATCAGCTAGAGTACTGTATAGAAGGTATCTGTGTATGCCTTTTCTTTGAATTATTTTGGTCACTGATTTGAGGTGACAAAAAGCCCTTATAGAGGGAAACTGTGCATTTATTGAATGATACCACCATTGCTACCATAAGAGTAAGCAAGTTATCTGTCTGGGCAAACTTTAAAACAATAAAATGCAAAGTGTGATTTTGAAACTGACAATTTTTTGGGACAGTTTATGCTGCCTTGAATGAACAAAAGCAAAAATTGTGTTTGAGTGCGGACGGTCATGCTGAGGCTGAAGCCTAAAGAGCTAGTCTGTCCAAAGGGATGCTTTGAAGTCTGGAGACCAAGTGTAAAAAGAAGCTAAATACAACAGAGCGAGTAGTCCCTGGGGCTGTCTTAAGCTTACATGTTATGTTGAACTGCGGAGACGAACTGATGGAGGAGAAATAGAAGTAAGATGAAGGAGTGGATATGTTGGCAGACCTTTGTCACGTACATAAGCGTGCTCAGGAATGCTGGCTGATAGATGACCAAGTGTGCAGTATGGCAAGTACTTCAGGAAACGTCTGCCCTGGTCTGCTTGAGCATTTGCCATGACAAACCTGTTTGTATTCCTTTGATTGATGTAGTTCTGTCACAAAGGCTAGAGGCTCCAAGACTCCCAAATTCCACAGAAAAGCCCTGTCTGGGAGCTCTAAATATAGGATAGGGAGGAAGAGGAGGTAGAGTTTTTAGGTTTTCCATGTTTCCTTGAACTGAGCCACGCTATTTGAATGCCAGTTCTCAGTGTGTGCATGCAAGAGTATGTGTGCATCTATATGCATGCATTTTACTGTGGTGAATAGTGTGCTGCTTTGCTGGCATCCCGTTTAGAGCTGGAGCTTCATCGTTGATGATGGCTGCAGGAAAATGCCCTCGGCTGTCCTGGAAGTACTTAGCGTGCTTAGTACTAAGACACATCAGTAGTAGACTCTGCTGTCTTCAGCTGAGTTGCTAGGATTATGCCAGACCTACTAAAGCATGATTCAGAGCAGGGCTTGCATCCCTTCTTATGTGCGGTTCCTATTAACAGAATTTCACTTCCTGTTGTGAGAGGAGTTAGATTGTTTAGTATGTTTCCAAGTACAAGTATTTTTTTTTTGGTCTTTTGAATCTTGTGTGTTTTGTTTGTTTCTCTCAGCCTCTTCCTGAGAAATTTGTGGTGAAGGGTGTTGTTGATCGCTTTTCTGAAGAGTTTGTGGAGACCAGGAGGAAAGCATTAGACAAATTCTTGAAGAGAATAACTGATCATCCAGTGCTTTCTTTCAATGAGCATTTCAACGTATTTCTCACAGCCAAGGTAAGCCGGTAACTTCCAAACCCAGTCACAGACATGGACAGCAGAACAGACACCTTTGCAGTCTCTTTTGAAATAAAAGTAAGGAGTCATTAATAAAACTGTATGTGCATGGCAGAGTTTGCCCTAAAAGACCAGGGTTGTTTGGGAGACCTTTGATGTTACACCTGTGTTACAACTGTGCTTTGCTTTGCTAGAAAAAGAGCAGTTTGCAGATAGAAATCCTCTTCTCCAGACCTGCTTGTTTGGATCCTTGTATAGAGGTCCTTAAAAATACATTCTGAAGTATACTCCTGTGATGCAAGAGAAATTCAGAACAGAAAAAACTGTAGACCATGTAAAATCCTCTTTTCGGGTGAACAGAAGTAAAAGAGGAAGAAAGAGCTCTTGCACAAAAGCTTGCAATTTTTTTTTTCCATCCTTCTTTGTGCTTTCTATACTGCTTGCACTTTTTGTCTCCAAAGCAAAGGGTGAAGACTCCATTCTTGCTTGTTCTTGGTCAATAACTTCATGGTCATCATTTGCGTAAAGCATCTAGAAGCTGTGTAATTTTCTTTGGCTTTCTGTTGAGCTGCATTTTAAATAAGACCAGGGTGGCTTGCAGTCATGGGTTTGACCTGATAAGTGAGGAGAACTGTAAAAGCATATTTCTCCAATGTCACATTACACTACCTCACTCAAATGTGAATCTTAATTCAAGCTCATTTTGATGCTCTGCTTGATAGTAATGTGAGACTCAATCTCAAATTTTCTTCTTATTTTTTTCTTCACCCCTCCACACATGGTGAACATTGCATTTTTAGGCTTGCTTTAGCAGTAGAATTAGCTCTTGATAGTTAAGTATATGATAGATTTGCTCTACTTTTCAGTTGTCAAAGCATGATGTAAAATGCTTAATTGTTTAGTTATCTTCTGCCATCGTTTCACCTTTGTAAAATGAATGATAAAGTCTTTATCCTCAGCCCTATATCATACCCTTTGCTTTGACAGTATGGAGTGTCCAGGGATGCTGGGAGAAAAGAACATATGTTTTCCAGCCTGTCTTCAGGGCTAGTACATTATTTATTGTAGCAATGAGAAATCGATTCACTCTGTTAGGACTTAAGAATTTAGTTACTGCAGAAAGTTGTGAGACCACCTCCTGGCTGAAAAGGGAAACAAACCTTTCTTTGAATTTCCTGTTTGGATCAGTAAGATGGTAGAATGTTTGAGAGAACAAGTGAACAATCTTGAATTAGAGTCTTTTTCTTGTTTCTCATGCCTACATGCACATAACACGTCAAACAGAGGGCAAGAGTCAAGGAACCACTTCATTTTGAATGCAAACATAATTCAAAATGATTGTAGCTGTTAAATGCTAGGTTATCTTAATCAGATTTAGTTTTATGTAAGTACTTGAAAAGAATAGCGTAGTACATGTTTTGAATATGGAATTTTGTATTCTTTTTTTCAAGAACATTTAAGCTGTAATCTGATTTTATGCTACCACATATTGATTCTTGGCCTCTGTAGGTCTGCTCTGTCTGAAAATTTGTCTTGCTCAAGCTGTGTCAGCTCTTCAGCAAGTCATTATGTTGAATAGTGTCCCCTGCTGGAAAGAATGAAATGCACAGTGGATGATATTTTACCCACTTAAAACTACATTTTCTGATGTGCTGTAAAGGTGAAATCCTCTGAAGAGTGTCAGTATACAATTACTAGCTGTGCTAGTTTCCCCAGGCTGTACTTTGTCCTTTGTACTTTGACAGTCTTTGTCCTGTCTGACTATACAGCTGGTGTGAGGACACTGCTGAGCAAATAGACATACAGTCTGTAGCACTGTATGAGCCTATCAGAGCCAACTAATGGATGTGCATAGTACTAGTATTATAGGCTGTGTCTTAAAAGTTTGTTGTGGTAGACAGATAAGTTCCTCTGTGTTGTTCTCTTCCTTCTCAACAAAACTGGGGGAACAAAATATTTTGAGTTGAAATAGGTGGTGAGATAACTCACCAATTACTACTGAAGCCAGAATAGACTCAACCTAAGTGAGACTAATGTAATGTCTTTAATCAGTAGATGATACTAGAGCAGTAAGAACTAAAAGCAAACTAAAAACACCTTCCCATCCTTCCACCCTTTTCTACCTTGTATGCCTGAGCAGTAAGAGGAATGGAGGCTTCAGTCAGTCTGTAATGCACCATCTCTACTACTCCATGGTCACTTCCTGCTGCATGTGGGTCCTTCCCATGAATCATAGAATCATAGAATTACTCAGGT
>PPHD01012754.1:0-17805 GCA_002909625.1 Bambusicola thoracicus | reverse complement strand
GGTTGGGGGTGTTTGTGTGCACTGTAGGGCAGTCATGGATGGTGTCTGCGTGCACTGTAGGGTCGTGGGTGGTGCCTGCGAGCACCAGGGGATGGACACCTTGGGAGGTGGTCAGCTGGTTCTTGTCAGCATCTGGGACGGACACATGGGTGGGACATACGGGTACTTAGGGGTGGTATTTGTTTAGGTATATAAGGTTTTAGTGCTGCGCAATAAATCCGACATCTTGCCGCTAGACACTGTGTGTCCATCCCATTTGTCCCTGGGCTGGGGGTGTCCAGAACGGAGGGGGCTAGCCTAGCCAGTTTGCCGCTTAAGTCCGCACCCCATGCATGCACGATTTGCCCCCCAGCAGCCGTGTGCCCGCAGTTTTCCTGTGCACGTATTAATCTGTCAGAGGGGATTCCTCAGTCCTCCCTGGCAGTCAGACAGGCAGGTCTGGCTGTGTGCAGCGGGTTTGGTGGGAGCAAATGTGCTCTCACTCCCACAGAGTATGCATTCTGCTGCTGACAATTTGTGCTGTTTGCAGTTTGTGTTAGAGCTGGAGATGGGTGCTGGTTTGTTTGTGACTGTATGAGCAGATGTGGCTCACAAGTATTGCTCTGTGGGGTGCTGTGAGCAGAGATTCCTTGTCTGGGTTATAAATGCAGTGCTGGCATTAAGATTCACGTAGCACAGAAACAAAGAGGAATCTGCTTGTGAAGAGTGTGTGGAAGGGCAGTTTGGTCCCCTGGCCTTTGGTGTATCCTGTGCTGTGTTTGTCAGGTGTGCCTGAGGCCAGCAGCCCTGTCCCCTCACTGCTGCTGCAGTGCTTAACGAGCATCTCTGTGCTGGGGGGAAAGGCTGAGCATCCCTAGAGCAAAGCCAGGTGTCGGTGTGCCTGCAGCAGCTTGCAAAGAGAAGTAACAGTGCAGGTGGTTCCCAGGGGGGTTCAGGCCCTCTGACCAGAGCGTGGTGACTCTGAGCATGAGATGTACTTCATTAGTTGTGAGTTTCCCTGTTTTGTCAGCAGATGGGATGGATTGAGGACTAAAGACTGTGGTGTGTGTTAAACTAACTCAGAAGCACTGTACAGGATGGGCTGTTTACTTGGGAAATAAGCAGGGTTCTGTGCAACCTTACACCAAGGTCCTGTCCTTGTGGATTCCAGGTGACAGCAGTCACCAAGGTGACTCTGCACAGCTCTGACCTCCAGGCTGCTCAGGGCTGGGGCCTCATCACACTGCTCCTTTTGCACTTTTTGTCTCCTTGGTGCTCAGTAATCAGGTGGGTCTCCTTTAACTTCACGACGGCTTTATGCCTGTCTCTTTCAGGAGGTGCTCAGGTGTTTCCTCCACTCCGTGAAATCATATGTTTCATCTTCTTCTCTGAGCTGATTTGTTGATGCTGCTCCTCGAGCTTACAGGATGGAGCTTAGGCTTTGGAATAGCGGCAGTTTCAGTGCTATGCCCAAACAGCCATCTGCTGCCTGAAGAGGCACCTGTGTAATGCAGGGACCACAGAGGGGCTCTGCTCAGGCTTTATGGAGCCGTTAGTAACCTTGCATTCCATTTTCTGCTTCATTTTCAGGCATGGCTGGAAGGTCGGAGCTAATTGTCAGGGTAAGATCAGGCTTCCCAGCTGTCTGTGTGATGGTGTGAACTCTGCCTGCCCATCTCCATCAGTTAGGGCACGGGACTGTTTGGTTGGGCTGCTGAAAAAGCATTTTGAAAAGAGTAATTGATGAGATTTGTGAGTGGAGTTGTGCAGCTGGGCTTTGCAGTGTGCTTTCCCCGGTCCCCACCGTGCTGCCACCTGCAGCAGCAGTGCCACGCTGTGGGAGTGCTCACCCAAGGGACCCTGTCCTGGGGGTGTGCTCATCCCTCCCCCCCACCAGGGGCACCACACACCCGCCATCACCCGCTTGCATTTATTTAACTGCCATGCAGATCAAATTCCCACATGTGTTTACCTGAACACGTCGCTGTTGTTCAAACTGCACCATCCTCTGCTGCCTCGGAGATACTATCTCAGCTCTCCGCCTCCGGCAATTATACATGAAAACAAAGCACAGGCAGTTTAGAAACACAGTCAAGGCTAGTTAGAAAAGGGGAAATAATTTCAGCGTGCAAGGCTGCATGTTTTTAAAGCGTTATAACAGATGGGATGCTTTAAAGTTTCCAGGCAGCTTTGCTATCTGAGGCAGTGCGGTGTGGCGATGCTTTGAGGCCCCGCACTGCTCTGACCGGAGCAGCAGCGAGAGGGGAACGTGCACAGCAACATAAAGCTTGTGCTTGAAATGCACCGTTGCGCTCTTAGCAGTGCTGGTGCTGCGATGTGAGTCATAGGCCTTCATCCAGGCAGAGCCATGCAGTTCCACTGACAGGAAGTTGCTGTTTTTAAGGCAGCACTTACTGCTGATACCATCGCCATAGCTCAGATGTGACATTAGCTGAAATGGCTGGGAAAGGTCCTGCATCATCCAGATCTCTGTGCGTGTCCTCAGTGTGGGGCTCGATGTCCCCATGGGCGCTTTTGTCCAACAGACCTTTCCAAGTAGCAGCGCAGAATGCAAAGCCACCAGCACTGCCCCAGGGAGTGAGGGTCAGCACGTCGCGGTGTGTTCAGCACAGCACAGCGATGTCCGAGTCGGTGCAATCAGTAACACTGCGCTGCTTGAGGAGCGAGATGATGCAACAATGAGATTTTGCCAGGCATCAAAGCACAGCCATACACAGCACAGTGCTGTAACCGTTCGTTTCAGACTGGTGGGTAATCCTGCTGCAGCTCTGGAAGTAATTTTAGCATGAGAAATGTAAGATTGAAGTGGGTGGAAATGGTGTTTGTTCTGTTATGTTACACTGAAAAAAAAAACAACAGAGGGAGTACAACCAGTGTGTGTAGTGTTGTGTTAGCATGGTGGATTGCTTCACTAATTGATCTAATTACAGCAGGTGGGAATGGACAAGTGTACTCCTTGGTACTGAGAGTCAGGAGTCCTGGGCATGGGGAGGGACGGGCAGCTGCGCCTCAACTCCCGCTGCGTCGGATGCACCTTTATGGCTGAGATGGAGACTTTGGAAGTTATGAGGAGTGGTTGGTTGGCTTCTCTCCTATCCGTGACTGCCTCTGGTCTTCTGGGAGCGTTGTGAAATCGAGGCTGTTTGGTGAAAGTAACTGTTGACAAGTAAATGATTACTTTGCAGGGTTACAGTTTCTACTCTATAGAAATATTTGCATGTGTTAGGAACTCCGTAGGCTCTGTTCATTTCCCTTCCAAGAGGCTTTCTGAAATGGCAGCAAAACCCTCCCTGTAGCAGTAAGAGAGATAGTGAGGCTGTTTGGATTCCGCTGTGGAAGCGGCTGGGTGCGGTGTGAGCAGCTCTGACCTTGGCCTTGCATTGTGGACGGGGCTGGAATCTCATCCCGACGTCACTGCTCCACAAGTTGTGTCTGTGTGCACTCTGCTATCTCCCTGCTTTGGGTTTCTGAGGCAGTCTGACTCTTGCCATATATTGTACGAACTGTCTTAGTGTGTTTTAAGCCCTCTGCAATGCTCGGTACTTATTTTCTGGAGCCCTGCAGTGTAGGGGGAGCAGCAAAGCCGGGGGGTACAGCACTGCACGCTGTGGGCAGCAGCCCTCACGTTGCCTGCAGCCCCTCTGTCCCACACAGGGCTGCCTCCTGCTGGGGCAGGTGTGGGCACTCTGAGCCTAAGTCCTCCGCTGCTGGCTCATCTCTGTGTCACCGCCAGTGTGTTCTGAGAACCCTCTTAAAAGGTCTCTTAGAAACCAGCTGGAAAATAGATTGTTAAAGGTATCATCGTCGCAGTTCCTGCTCCATTACCCACCTTTTATGTTACATTTTTCTTGCATTTTTTTTTCTCTCTCTAAAGATGAAAAAGAAAAGGCAAATTGGTGTCTTTTTATAACCCTGGGCATTCCTGGCAGATGCTTTCAGCTCAGTGGGCAGTGAAGGTAACTCAGGCACAGGAGCACTTTGCAGGCTGTGCTGCTCCATCTCACATCTCAGCTCTGTTGTGCCCTCCGAGGAGCAGCTGTTGTAACATCAATCTTCAGACACGATGGGCACTGGAGGTCAGAGCCTTCCTGAGCACAGACCCCTGAGAGCAGCACGGTTACGGCAGGGATAAACTTCAGTGCATGCCTGTTCTGTCCCGTCCCCATCTCCATGCAGACCTGCACAGTGCGGGGCTATCAGAGAGCCCCATCTGCCTGTGGGCACACATAGGAGCACCAAAGACAGGTGTATGGAGCTATGGTGGTACTTGCAGGACCTTTCTCTGGAGAAACTGTTTAAAAATGCATTGTGTTGTCTCATGCCATTCAGGCCCCAGTTGCTAACCCACTTTGCAGCTTTAAATAATTAAGCCTCAAAAATATTCCAAAGCCTTTTTGGTCCTTCCTTCTGTCATCACAAAGCTGTTCTTGTGAGAGTCCCTTTTGCTTATTTCCTGCCTGAGATACACAGAACAAATAACAGAAAAGGCCTCACAGAGGGTGAGAAATTAGTCCTTTTCAGGTTCCTAATTGCATGTAGAGGAGAATGAGGGTAGCAAATACTGAAGGAGGGTTCTAGCATTGCTGGAATTCAAGCAAATGCGGGATGAAAGAGACATTTTTAGCAAAGCTTTTGTATCATCCTGTTGTTTATTTCTTAACAGCATTTCCTTATGACAGCAGCCAGAGCTGAGCCCCACGGTGATGCTGGTCGGGGCCTGGGAGGAAGTGATGGTGATGCAGCCTGGCAGTGCTGGGCTCAGAGAGTGCTGGGGGTCTGGGAAAGGCAGAGGGGTGGGGGGGGGGATGAGATGGGAGGCATCTGTTGCATCTAAAACCTAAACCAGGCAGAAGAGTTGTAGCCAGCTGTAAGGAGAGAGGGGGCTGGGGGGAGCCCTGAGGGTCCAGAGGGGTGAGGAGAGGCTCTGCCCCAGAGGGAGGTGGGTATGACACAGTTCCCAGGGCAGTGGGCACAGCCCTGAGAGCAGGGATTGCTGGGACACCACTCTGACGGAGGGTTTGGGTGGTGCTGTGTGAGGATGGGGGTTGGACTCCGTGATCCCTGTGAGTCCCTTCCAGTGTGGGATGTTCTCTGATCTCCTCTATTAGATCAGTAATTCAAAGCCCTGGAAATTGAGCTTGTTAGGAAAGGATGGTTTAGCGGCTCTCCAGATGAGTCACTGATGCTGATTACTACTGCTAAGAAGATGACAAATGACTCAAAATTTTTGTTTCATGCCTTAAGAACGAGGAATAAAATGGCTGTTCCAGTTATTAACACCATCAAGGTAGGATCTGCTTAGCTCTCTAAGGTGGAATATAAAATAGGAGCATTTTTGAAGGACAGAAATGACAAGATCAGAGGACAGAGAAGAGTCTGAGTTCTGATCTCACCAAATAATTGTGCCATTTCATACTTCACTTCTAAGGAGTTTATTACAGACAGATGTGCTTCAGTAGGCACAGCCATTGTGTATGTGAAGGGCACGCTCTGGTGTGCTGCGAGCAGAGCTGGCCTTTGCTTGAAACTAAACATCCCAATTAGTTATCCATGGAATAGCAGCAGCCCCTCGAGACCTGTCTGCATGGCCAAGTATTTTCCAGTTTGTGGCATGGTTTAAGTGAATCTGATCCTGAGGATGTGCTTTTTCTCATCTGCAGCCTCTCTCACCTCAGTCCAATTTGTATCTCTCTGGAAGTGGAACAGAAGAGATTGGGTATTCTCAACCAAAGAAGCTGCTCCTATTGCCAGAGTTAAAATCTCTAAACAAAAGATTACAGCCGGGCAGCTGCTCTGGTGAGCATACTGCTGGCCTTGCTGCAGTTCTCCTCCGGAGACGCTGGTCCTTGAGCTCCCAGTGGAAGCAGCCTTCGTGCTGTCAGGGAGTGCTGTGTGTGAGCACAGGTTGCACAGTCTCCCTGTTTTTGGGATCACTGTGACCTGTGAGGCTGCCCCAGGGAAGGTGTGGGGCGCTCTGCCTTCCAGCACTGCCTCAGGACTGAGTGAGTGCAGGGCAGCAGTGCAGGCAGCTAGAAATGCCTGAGGAAATGCAAACTCAAGTGGAAAGTTTGGTAATTGGGACAGACGAATAACACACATATCTTTCCTTAATTAAACCTTGATCTGGCCAGCGGCTTCTTCTGCATGTCAGATGTCCTCTGGCCTGAGCCATGTGCGGAAGGGCAGAGCTGCCTGCGGGCCCTGGGGACGGCACGCAGGTTAGCCTGGGACAGGGGCTGCCTGCCAGCACTGCGGTCCCTTGTCCTGGGATCTGTGCTGATGCTTTGCCCTGTGGGCCAAGCAGGGCCTTTCCAAGTACAAAGATCTTTATGCAAAAAGCTCTGGCACTGAGACATTCACTCCTAACATAACGTTCACTCCTGTCTGCAAGCATTCAAACTCCAGAAACTACAAGCACACGTATTTTCAACCAGACAATGACAGTGACCTACTGGTAATTAGAAGCCGGCTGCCTAGCCCAGTGTTTTTACAGAAAGTCAATTTTAGCAAATAACTGAAAATACTACCACTTGTGCTGCCCTGACATGCATCAGCTTGCAGTTCTGCAAATCACCTCTCCCATCCCTGTGCCTTCTGTGCAGCAGCTTCCCATCATATCTGATGGGGCGGAGTGTGGCACCGCGTGCCATGTGCCAGGAGGGAGGGGGCAGACTGGCAGCGGCCGCCAGGGAAAGGCTCTGGGTGCACAGGCGAATAAGGAGAGGTGGCAGGCCTGGAGTTCTGTTGGGATCTGCCTGGGTTGTGCAAGGGCTGCAGAGGCTCCTTGTGCTTTCCCAGCAGAACTTGGAAGAGGTTTTGTTGAATGTGGGAGATAGGGAAAGCGGCAGCAGGAGCAGAAGACCCTGAGCTTCCCTGGGGTCTGCGCTGTGCACCTGCTAAAGGGCTGCTTTCTGTCCCCATCCTCGTTTCCAACCACTCAGACTGAAAACCCCAAGGAGGTCATTCAGGCTACTGAGCAGGTAAGTGGAAAATAGGAAGCTCAGCGATCCGCACTCATCCAGTATACAGACTTCCAGTATACAATCACAGCTATTGCATGGTCAACACTGTGTGTTTTATTTTGGGATCTGAGGTTTGTTTCCAGCATCTGCTTGCCAGCTGGACATCTCTGTGGTCGTGGGGCCATTGCAGGTCAAGGAGCAGATGATATTCCCAGTGCACTGTTGTGGCAGGGAGGAGGAGGAGTACAGTGCCTTTAGTCCTGGGATGGGTATTAACAGGAGTCTGCTGGGACACATTCAGAGCAGTGCTTGACATTTTCAGCAGAGGATTCTGACTGGCTTAGTAGTCAGATGGATGAGGAAGGCATCCTGGAAGTGAGTTCAAGCCAGCTATTTCTGGGGATTCAGGGAGGGAATGAGTAGGAACTAAGCAAGGAGAAAAGAAAAGGTTTTGAGTTTGACGGCTTTGTAAAAACTAATCTGTTTCAATTAGGAATCAAAAGGATAAATTCATCTGTAGCAGTGTGACAACAAAGACACAATGTTGGATCAACTAGCTTAATGACCATGCAAAGCAGCTTAATGAGCATGGATAATCCTTTTTACAGAAGCTAAAATCACACCAATAGTGTAGCAGCCAGTGCTGGCCATCTCCCCTTCCCAGGCTGTGCCGTCACAGTGCCTGCACTTTGCCATACGTTGTCACACGTGTACCTGGGATGAAGGCAGGAGGCACAACCCCATGTGCTGTTCTGTGTGTTAGGATCTAGGCTGGGCCTTGTGATCTCATGCCTTCTTCCTGATCAGCCCTTGGCTTATCATAACACTGAAATGTGGGGTTTTGCCACGAACACTCTTCCAAGTATCATCCTCCATGCTCACCAGTCACTCATCCTGACCTCCTCAGCTGACCCTTCCCTTGTCCTTGCTCTCTTCTCTCTGCAGGCTGGAGGCTGGTCGGGAGCACATCCTGCCCATTGACTATTACTTTCCACCTCAGAAGACGTGTCTGATCTGCGGCGATGAGGCGTCCGGGTGCCACTATGGAGCCCTCACCTGCGGGAGCTGCAAAGTGTTCTTCAAGCGGGCGGCTGAAGGTAACACACACGGAGAGGAGGGGCGGTCACTCTCGCCTCCCAGTGCTGGGTTTCTCCAGCAGAGCAGTCTGACTCGAAGGCTGCTGAGCTCTCCCACCCGCAGGGAGGTCATTAATGGTGTGTGCTGAAGCATTTGCTGCATCGTTTGGTTTCCATTCTGTTGAAAAAAAAATCAGCAGCCTTATTTAATTTGTGAATCTTCCAAGCAAAGAGACAGAGAGCAGAGTGGTGGGGATGAAATGTGGTGGATTTCTGAGGTCTCTTAAACTTAGGAGTAACTTAAATATGAGGGAGAACCTTTGAGAACCTATGTTGTTATATGCCTGCAGATCTATTTTACAGAGTGCTCTCAGAAAGCAACCAAACCATTCTGCACTTTGCATGGAGCCCTGTTTCCCTTCCTCCATCGCCCATGCTGGGAGTGGCTCCTTGGAACTTGCCAGCACTGGTTCAGGGAAGAATCAGGGCTGTGCTGCAGAGGACACTCGCATCCTACTGCCAAAATACGGCTGTCCAATAGCAATAGTAGATAATGGTTGGCATCTTTTCCCATGTAAATCATTTACAAATGTGTCTGTACACCAGTTTTGTGTGAGGCCAAATGGATTGGCCGTGCATCCAGAGTAAATAACAGATGCTTGTTTAAGTCAGCAAGTAATTGTTGATTTATAGTAAGTGCAGCCTTGGCTGTCTGTCAGATACACTGCTGAAGAAACATTCCCTGTCAGTGCAGTGCTGCAGCTCTGCTCCTCCTGCACTGAGCTCTGTCCTGCACAGCACAGCACTGCGTGGAGGAGGATGCAGAGGGAAGGCGCGCTGCAGCCTGCCCTGTTTGCACTGTTCTTAAACCATGTGTTGTGTTGTTGTTCCCTTTCTTGACTGTGTTGGACTGTGAATTTTAGCGGCGTTTGTGCTCCTCTCTGCTTTCTAAGACTCGAGGTGTTTCGGAGGGTTAAGGTGTGTGGTTGCTCTGGAGTCCAGCAGTGGCTGTGCCAGGTGGGGTCCTGCCCCCTGCACTCACAGCAGCAGCACCTGGCTGCTCTCTGCAGCACATGAAGTGGAAAGGAAGTCCTTTTGCAGGTTCAGATACCCGCTGCTTTTACTGCATGGGCAGGCTTCAGTTCCTTCAGAATGGAATTTTGTGTTGTTTTTCTATATGGCAGATATCTCTATGTAGAATAAACTCCTTTTCTGAGGATACATTCTTCTTAAGGATGGCAAATGCCCTATTTGCAAATGTGGCACAGCACTGAGGAAGCAGAGGGATGGCAGCTGTGGGGCAGCGCCACGCTTCTGGGCCTGGGTTTCAGGTGGCAGAGGGAAACATGGCAACAGCCTGGATAAATGGCAACAGAAGATGAGGGAGCTGGGCAAGAGCAGGGAGCCACGGCTTGACAAGCAGGGAGGCTGTGGCACCCAGCTCCTGTGGATAGCAGGGCTCAGGCCTGGGGCTGCAACTTCCCATGCGGCTCCTTGCAGTTTTGCTCCTATTTGTCTGTCTTCCCTGCTTCTGTGGCTGTTTCCAACTTCAGAAGTGACTTAGGGGGGTGTTATGCAGGAGTAATGGGAGGCAGTTGATCTGGGCTTAACCCAGTCATGGGGTAGGTGCAGGACCACTCATTATTTTGTGCCCAGTGGTCTTCAGCAGAACATGCAACATAAACACATTTTGCTTACTGAGTAATAAGATCCAAGGAGGGAGGGATTTTATTTTACTCTGAGGTCCACAGATAGCATCTTTATTTTGGGGAATAGACAGTAAATCAGACTTGTTTATAAATATTGAATGTTGCTGGTGACTTTCCAGCCAGACATTTCCTAGTTATAGCTGAGTACCTTTGAAAGCTGATACTTTGGCATGTTCCTATGTTTTGCAGCCCATAAAATGAATCTCTGAAAACCTTAGGGCACTTTTGGAGACGTTTTACAACAGCAAATTGGAAAGCTTCTCCAGTGACTTTGTTTCCCTCCTGATTCTGGTGTCATTAGCTTAGGAAAGGTCAGAGAAGCAGCGCGCTACGAACTGAAGAGCAGCACAAAGTGATCACCTTGTAGAGAACAGGGACTAGCTGGATACGTAGATTTTAGTTTCATCACAGTCTTCGCCTAGTACAGTACTGGACTTATTTTGCCATAGTTAAGGGTTTTTAATAAGAATTTATGGACGTGAACTGGCTTAGGGACTAGAAAAGGAAAAGAAGTTTTAAAAGAAGTAGTTATAGCATTGACTTCCCTCCTGAAACACACTGAATCCAACCAACTTTTCGAGAAAGATTCCGGGAGAGTCAGTAGAGAAGAGTATTTTCCTCATCTCTTTCTGTCAGCTGCTTTGATTCACGGCCTCTCTCAAGCCATCCACGTTAAATATAGGCAAGCTCTAAAACCGCTGCTGCAGATTCTCCAGCTCTGATGTGGACTTTCCCCACTTGCAGTCCTGACAGCCTCATGTTCTGTAGGCAAAAATGATCTTCACCTCTCCCTGTCCGTCACCCCACTTTGGCTGGAGCTCAGTGCCCCACCAAGTTCTGCCGCACCGCTACTGCCGGCCACAGCCACAGCTCCTCCTCCTTCCGCCTTCTACAAAACCAAAGATTTGGTGAACAAGAGGCACATCTGCCCCTGTGTAGATTTCATTTATCCTAACACCAATAGGAAGAGCATCGTTCTGCACGACTGCGATGGCTCTGTGAGTCAGAGGCGTTAGGTTTGGTTCTGAAACAGAAACACAACGCACTCTGAAATCAGTCACCATTAGAGAGAACAGAACTGAGTTTTCCTCCAGGAATTTCCCTCTGGGAGTTCCTGCTGTACCATCCCATCCCATCCCATCCAGGAAAGGAGTTACTTTTCCATACCCTGCTCTCATCCCTGAGAAATGAGAACCTTCCTCCTCCCTCCAGGACTACAGGAGGGCTCACAGTGAAGTAGCTGCCTCTTTGTGATACTGCAGGACTGTGACTCCACAGGCTGCATTCTTGATGGGACAGGGAGCTAAATTAACAAACAAACAAACCCCAAAGCAGATTTGGCAGATTTCCCAGAGGGCTAAAGAGCCAGGCTGCTCTGCGGTCTGCTGTCATCGCCTTTTGTGCACTGTGTGTGTGCTGACCTGGCAAGGACTGGCCTTTCACCAGAGAAATGGATCAGAGATAACAGCAGTTTCTTGCCAGTTTTTGAGGTGGCTGTGAGTGGAATTGAGGTGCTTTCAAAGATCATCACTGTGATTTACAGTTACTTCTTTTCATTGCTAATCTGATGTTGTGCAAAAGATTTGGGTCCTCAATAGGCTATAACACCATGATGTTACTGCCTCAGTGTTTGGTTTCTCATGACCCTTTGGATATTCTTACCCTTAAAAGTCAGTGGAAAGAGAAGTAGGTGGAAGGTGAAATCTCAGGCACTGCTGACACTTCTGCTGCTCTTCTCTCCTCTTGCCATCCCAGCAGCCCAGTGCAGGGCTTCCCATGGGTGTCCAGCACCAGTGCTGCTGGATGACTGCTCTGCTAGCCAGCAGCTGCTCATTGCTTCAGACTTCACTCAAGCAAACGGACAGCTCTGCTCTGGTCTAGGAGCAGTCAGACACGGCACTGTGTAGAGCTTGAGGCAGGCTGACTTCAGGTCAGCCCAAGTTAAAGCATCACAAATTTGTCTTGTTGCCAGGGAGTCAAATAATTACACATCCTTTAGCAACAATCCAACATCTCTTGCTGGATTTAAGCATCTTCAAATATACCTTCTTAACTGTGCATGCTCCTAGAGCTGTTTGATTTTAAGGCTTGTCATTTAGCCTCGTCTTGCAGCCCTCTTCTCACTGGATTGCCTGCTAAGCTCAGCTGTTACCTGCACATGCTGATAGTTTGCCAATGCCTGCAGCTTCCATGCTTGTCTATCTGATTGGTGAATGTTCTCACTTGTAGACCACTGGTTTTGGCTCCCTGGAGGCCTTCCTTCTAGCTCTGCCAGCAGGCAGCCCCATGCAGAGCCAGCACACCTTCCTGGCCCCCTCAGTCTGCCGGGATGACAGCCCCGAGAGAGGGGAGCTGGAGGGTCTGTGCTGCATCACGATGGACACTTTGGTTTTCTTCACTGTTGTGGTAAACATGGGTGAATATTAAGAAAACTACTTTGCAAAGGTGGCTTCTTATTACTAGGAATTTTATAGCTGTGTCCTGTTTAGTTATATCCAATGGGAACACAAACTAGAAGTGGCTTTGGGACCCAACCTGCCAGCTCAGCTCCTGCTGTGTCCCAGTCTGTGGCAGTGACTGGTGCCGGAGCTCTCACAGGAAAGCACTGTGGAAGAGACCCTGTAGTTCCGTGAGACGCTGCGAGATCTGCGTTCTCAGAAAGCCTGGCCTTACTGCCAGCTGTTACAGTTTGATTTATGCCCTGAAACGTGAGGATCTCTCATCCAAGAGGTGTTTAATGGGTCTTCACATTCACAATCGTATACCTTACTCCAGATGTTTGCATAGGTTGCTTTGCTTTCTGGAAGAGAAAGCAGCACCAGGACCAGCAGTTCCTGTGGCAATGGGCTTTTAGTTAAATCGCCACTCAGCTGTACAAATCTTTCTCTATAAATCTTGATTTTCAGTTGAAAATGGAGAACTGCTGCCCCTCCACTCTCTCCACTTCTGACTTAACTGCAGTCTCAAGTAATGGACATCAAAGAGCTCAGTGATGGTAGAATTATCTTTCTGCCTGGAAAAGGAGTGAGCCAGAGCCATGAGGAAGGGCACTGCCAACAAGTACTGCAGCAGCTGGCACTGGCCTCGGTTACCTTTGTAGCTTCATCTCTCACTTGCCTGAAGCAAACATCTGGATCAGCAGGGGAGAGGAGGGCTCTTCTCTGGGCATACGCACCCGAAGCAGCATCGGGTGGTACGTACATCTGAGGCTGATGAGCTGCCAACAGCCCCATTGCACAGACAGTCTGGCTGGTTGGTTTTGCACAGTGCAGGGCCTCTGGCTGTAACAGGAGGGCTCGCTCAAAGTTTAGACCTGTACTTACAGATCTGCAAAGCGAGAGCCTCAGATTTGCAGTAATTTAAGAGAGCATCTCTGTCACTGGCCAGAAGGAGATGGAGAAAAATTCATTCCAGTACTAACCTCAGTAAAACAAAAAGACAGCACCTTTATCTTAAACAAAGAATTGTTGACTGAAAATGTTTCAGCTTGTTCTTACAACAAGAAAATAAGATCCTGAAATTATTAAAAAAAGGTCTTTGTATATGAAAAGCAACTTAGGGTTACTGAAATCAATCTGTTATTCACTGGACGTTTATGTTTGATGGCACCTTCTCATTCAGATGTCTGTGTTGTGCTCGGGTCATTCAGCAGCTCATGTCTGTGGCAAACGCTGCTCAGTCCTGGCTGGAAGAGGAGCTGCCGTGGGTGCTGCAGCAGCAGCCCTGGGCTGCCTGTGGCGGGGAGCGGGGCAGGAGCCCGGGGGCGGCTCGGGACACTGCCTTCACAGGGACAGTGACACAATGTGGACTCTGCCGGGTCATGGGTTCACTTTACAAACCACGTCCACCCTATCCATGGTTGGGATAGGAGTTATCCAGGCTCCCAGGTTTTGCAGTTAGGGAAAAGGACCCCTTTAAGTTCCCAGGTGTTAGGATAAGGCAAGCAAGCAGCTGATTCTCACCCAAAGCAGAAGCAGTGCACGAGCAGTCTTTCCATTACCATTTATTTCCCTTTTGTTAATGGCTAACAGCTTAAAATAAACAGTGCCAGACCCCGTATATACAAATAACAGAAAATTGGTATCTGTTCCAAAGAGCTGATTCTGTGAACCAGGCAGTCAGCTCTCATCGTTTCACCAAAAACACTGCGCTGTGACCACTGGGCAATGTATTGACTGGGACTTCAATCTTGCATTCCCTGAGCCCACTGGCAGGGAAGCAAAACTGTGGTAGAAATCTCGCAGTGTGCACGTTGCTGTGCTTTGTGCTCCAGGTGCTGAGGCTCGCTGCCTGTGCGGCTGTGGGCATCCGATGTGTCCCCATGTCCCCTCCATGCCAGCAAGCAGGGCCAGCACACTGAGGGGCAGCCGGGGGTGCTCGGCCACCTCATATAGGAAAGCCCTTGGGCTGGTGTCCTGCTGCCCTGCCTGGGGCCTGGGACAGCGTGGGGCCTGGCCCTGGGGTGTCCTTGTGGGGTACAAGCAGCTGCTGTGCTTCCCAAGTGCAGCCCATCATGGGGAGCTTGACCTCTTGAAGATTTCGAGTTGTTATCGTGGCAGCAATGCTGTAGTTTAGACTAGGGAGGTAAGACAGGGCAGGGGCAGGAGCCAGGCAGGATGGCCATGCCGTGTTCCTGGCACCGCCCTGTGTCCTTGGCTGAGCTCTGAGGCAGCCAAGCTCTGCCTGGAGGTCCCAGCCCCAGCTGTTGGGCACCTATGGGGGCCAATAGAGCCTCCCGGTATTGGACGCTGCTGTGAGACAGGAATCCTGCAGGGAAACTGGAGGGGAAGGAGAGCAAAATCAGCTTCAGGCTCTCCATGCCAACGCCTGCAAAAGTAGAACATCCATTCTTGTTTGATGCAAGCACATAAAGAGGTCAAGTGGAGAGAGGATGGCCTCAGCACCCGGTTCCTATAGCGTAAAAATAACTCCGAGTAACCCAGTTTCAGCTGAAGCTGTGTATTACTCATCGTCCTCGATGAACTGCTGAAAGGCAGGATGGTGCTTGTGTTCTGTGCGATTCTGTGCGAGCTGCTTCCGAGGCCCTTCTGAGTGCCCTTAGCACTGATAATGAGCAAAAGGAGGGGGAATAAGAAGAGGAGATGATGAGAACAGCATTGAGAGGGTTTAGCAAGGTATCATATGCTGTCGGTAATGCACTCTTGCTCCATTATTTCTGCAACCTTAACAGCTAAGGCATTGAGGATGGCATCATCAGCTTTTAATGGGAACAGTTCTTAGAAGTTCACAGGTACGCTGTTGTTTCAGCCCTTGGGCACAGCCCCGTGAGCATGCAGTGTGAGAAGTGTTTGTTGTGACACCGGGCCTTATCGTTACTTTCACGAGATGCCGTGATGATTACTGGTTACAGGTACGGTTGTGCAGGTGGAGATGGATGGTGCCAGCCAGAAGATGCAGATGTGCAATTTCAGAGTCATGGGCAGTGTAGGAGGGGTGGAAATTTCTGTGGGCTCCACCATTGCCACGGTTGCAGAAAACAAATGATTTCTTGGAACCTGGAGAACAATGGTGAAGCAACAAATGCTGCCAAGAAGATTTATGAGTACCGTGTAGCTGGAAATTGGCCACTTCTTCTCTTTCTCATATGTTAAGATGTTGTGAAGGTGTGTGTGGGAGGTGGGGAGTCGTTAAATAAGTGAACCAAAATCGGTGCAATGTCGGAACGGTTACATTATTCAGCCTGGTCCTTTCAATGAATCTCTGATGAAATGAAATAGTATTTTAAGTGCAAAAAAAAAAGCAAACACTTGCAGGACAATAAATAGCATTAAGACTCAATATAGCCTAATTTCCCAGTTAATCTGCTCCTACAGAATCTGTAAGTCATATGGCTCTATTATACGCTGAGCTGAGTTTGGAATGGCGTGAAGAATATCAGACAGATCTTGATCCAGTAAACGTGTTCAGACTTGATACGAAAACAAATTACGAGTCAGGGAGGGAAGTTCCTTCTTGATACATGCAGCAAATGGAGCAGTGAAGAAAATGAGATGAAATCTGGATTTCTGGTGGCTGCTGTCTAAGCAAGCGGGAAGGTGAGGCTAAGATACATGCATGAAGTAGCTTCCTCTGATTCTCTTCAGCACCTGGAAGGTTCTGCTGTTCAGGATCTCGGGAAACACAGCTCCAGTTTTCTCCTAATGTCTGCAAATGCAGTCCATAGGATACAATTATTGGTGCCAGCACGGTGAGACCCACAGCAGCAGAGCTTTGGGACAGCAGCTCCTTAAGCTCTGAGCTCCCCAGCACCAGTCTGTAAGCTGCAGGCAGCAAGCCCGATTAGTAGGAATGGGCGGCGTGAAAACTAACTCATCCCCAAACAGCACTGCAAAGGGAACTGTGAGCGGAGAGGAACAGCTGCTCTGTAGGGACTCAGTTCTGCAAACTGCAGAGATGAGCAGCAGCGCCTGAGCAGCTCCATGGTCACCTGCAGCATTCTGAGGGCTCGTTAGAGGGAAAGCTGCTGTCATTAAAGCAAAGAGCCAAGCAAGAGATGAAAGATGTGCAAACCAAACTATCCTTATCTTAGTAATGTTTCAGGAGGTTTTAATTGTTATTTATTAACTAGTTGGTAGTGGAAATGCTAAGTCAGCTTGATGCAGTGATGGAGCACCTGGTGGGAAGGCAGGTCCAGCCCAGGGGAGCTCAGGTGTATGCAGTGTAGCTGAGTGATGGAAGGGCTGGAGCCAGGATCCGCTCCTGCACAGGCCTCATTTAAGGGTTGGCAGCGGAGGTGAGGATATTTCTCTGGAGATCACTGCCTATCTGAGGCCTTCCAAGGGTAAGCAGCTTTTTTTCCCTTTGTTTCTGTGTCCATGACTGCTGTATTTGGGTTTGTTCTCATTTACTGCAGCCACCCCGTCATTGCTGCACTTTCCATCACGATATAGCATTACATACTTCTACTGTGCTGCTCAGTGCAAGAGTGATTTTTCTCTTCTAGAAGACAATCCCTGAAAGTGCACATAAAGATGCATGGTGGCATCTCTGTACCAAGTGGATATATCTGGCAGTGAACCCCTTCTGTAGCAGCAGCTGAAGAAATGTGATGATTCTTCCCTACTTCCATCAGAAGTTTTCTGGGGTGACCTGAGAAGTCAGCACTGATATGGTCGCTTTCTTTCCTTTCTTTTTCTTCCTCTGGCCAGAAGGCGGTGCCAGCTGCTTGAAGCTCACTGGTGGCAGCACCCTGCATGTGGGCAGCCAGCCCTGTGGGGGTGGGCTGTGCTCACCATGCTGGCTGGGAGCCATCCCTGCAGCCCAGGGGAGCACCCCTTAGCACTGTGTGCCACTGCCAGCCTCTGGGCTGCAGGGCTGTGAGAAAATAGAGGCGGTTCTGAGTAAACCATTGCAACACTGAGGTGGAAATGCAGCAGTGCTGTTGATTGCAGTGAGAGCCCAGTGGATGCTGAGTGGTATTGAGATGAGAGCCCATTTCTCTTTTTGAGCCTGGTCTGATTGGTGCCCATCACCCATCTGCCATTGCTTCTGGTGTTTCTAGGTAAGCAGAAGTACCTGTGTGCCAGCCGGAACGACTGCACCATCGACAAGTTCAGGAGGAAAAACTGCCCGTCCTGCCGCCTGCGGAAGTGCTACGAGGCAGGGATGACTCTTGGAGGTATGTATGGATGATGTCTGTTGGCTCCTGGTGTGTGGGGCAGAGCAATGCTCTCAGCTCAGGGCTGAGCTGTGATGGAGAGACCCCGGGCAGCCGAGTGCAGGGGAAGCACAGCTCACACGTGAGATGCAGGGAATGAAAGGCTCAGCACAGAGGGCAGCCCTGTTCCACAAGGGGCATCGGTGGATGCTGCTGGGCTGTGTAGTACTGCAGAGAGCTGTGAGGATGCAGTGTTGGTATGAAGAATTTACTGCTGGATGGGTTCTGGTTTATAGCCTAGGAAGGAGCTCTGATCTTAACGTTAGTTCTCCCCAGAACAGTTCTTGCAGCTCTGCATGCTCGCGCTCAGCAGACAGGAACCCACCTGCTCCGTCTGTGCTGGGAGCAGTGGGCAATGAATCTGAAGCAGTGGTGGAAGC
>PPHD01012753.1:0-17807 GCA_002909625.1 Bambusicola thoracicus | reverse complement strand
TTTTTTTTTTTTTTAATTGTTCTCACCAGCTTTTAATCTTGTTGCAAAGCTCTTTCACTCTTTTTGAGTTGTTACTTCTACTGGTCTACTGTTTCCAGGCTTCTTTTGACATGGTGTTTTTTGTCAGATCTATTTTGTTGGTGGTGGTGGGTTTTTTTTTTGGTATTCCAATCCCAATTTCAAGCTATTATTTCATTCTTTCTCTTTCTTCTCAACCTGTGGGTTCTAAACTTGGCGTTCTTGCACTGCATTAGTAGACATTTTGCTAGTTCACAACCTCCTCCTTCAGTTGGATCTTGTCACTACTTTGCCTAATAAAATCCAGTTTCTCCTTTTTCAGTCCTAGACTACTTGCCAGGTCAGGCCCAGAGATTGTTCTCTCCTCCTCCCTTTATCTGCTTCCTTGCCAGTTGCCATCCCAAGCTATTTCTTCCCTTCCTCCAATCAGGCTTTCAGACTGCTTGTGTTGGTAACCAAATGCTGGTGGTGGGACAACTTGGAGAAGCCACGCAGGAAAAACCCAGCATTTTCTTCAAACGTATTATTGTGTGAGAATGGAATATGCATTGCCTTGCCACGTGCTGGAGTTGTCAGGAGATGAAAAATGATCACGAATGAAATCCTTCGTGATTGTACTAACCACGCACAAAAGCTGATTTGTATTTGTTAAAAGCTCACAACTTGGATCCACAGCTCTGGATCCCGTGTTGTTGAATTGCAAGTTCTTACTCGAAGCAGGAGTTGGGGGGAAGGATGGAAGAAAAAAAAAATTGATGGCATTTTCCTGTTTTTATTCTCAGAACTGAATGATCCATATGGTTGAGGTTAAAGAATAATAATAAACAGTAACGATAATAAAATCTGCCAGTGGCAAAAATCCTGCATGGAGAATATCACTCTAAGTAATAAAAGTTTGGCGAGCGTGTAAGCAACTGAAAAGAACTGAATAAAAAACAACAAAAGCATAGAGATTTTTAGGCAACCTTACTAACAGACTGGTGCTAGCAAGTCTGCCTGTAATAAACAACTTCATTAAAGTTCTAGAACTATATAGCACTAATCCATGTAAAACGGAGCTTGGGCTAGAGACAGATGCACTCCAGATATGACTCATGTAGTCTGCTGGAGTGTTTTAAATTAGCTTTTAGTTGTTTGTCAGTTTGGGGAAAAGAAAAAAAAAAAAAGTGATTTAAAAAAAAATAGTATCCCTGGTTTTCCTTAGAAGAAAATTTTACTGAAGCTTTTGCTGTGTTTGGTGAACTTTGAGATTTATCCTGCCCTGTAAACAGAAAAGACACTCCTGCTATTATAGCTTTGGATTATTCTGGGGAGGTATTTCTTTGAAGAAAACAATGTATGTTTTCAATTTGTGAGCCTCAAATGTGTAGTTCTGTTTGCTTCATAAGGCAGTATTTATATTCCGAGTTGCTAAAAGAAGCGAGGCTGAAGTATCACAACTTGAGTGCACATCTGCTTTAATCTGATCATTCTTCTACCTCTCCTTTATTTCTGAAATCGCAGAGTAAAGTTGGACTTCAGCCTTATGTGGCAGAGGAAGAGAGGAGGCGTAGCAGTTATGTCTGTACAAGTGTCTGTCAGGAGCTGGATTTTACTCCAGAAAGACATGAATATTCCCCTTGCAGGAAGAGGTGCAAAGTTAATAACTTTTTAGACATTGTATGAAATGTGAGTCTGAAGGAACCACAGTACCTGTTTGGTTTTTTTGTGTGTTTGTTTTCCTTCCCTTCAGTTGGAACTGATTTTGCTTAAGGTCTGGTATTTTTGAAGCATCATCTGATTTTTGAGCTATGGTAGTTGGAGGGCTGTAGTATGAAGAGGTGGAGTAGCTGTAATAGGGTAGAGCTGGATCGCCTGGGTCTGAGACAGTTTCTCTTACAGCTTTACTTAAGCGGAATTGCAGTAGATAGCTCTGAACTTCAGACAGTCCTATTAAGTCTCTGTTGTCACTGTACTTTTTACCTGCTGCTTCCTGACCCATGTTTTGTATTTCATATTTTGACAAGCTTTGATTCTTTGTCATGCTATTATTGAATTAATCACATTGTTTGGAAAAAAATCTCCAAGAATCAAAAATCAAAGTGGTTTAACTGCTCCTTGAAGAATACAGATGAGCCTTCACGGTTTTGTCCATGCGGAAACATTTATAGTCCCGTAGGTTATAAATACAGAACAGATTACCTGTCTGAAAGCTGTTGGAAATAATCCCTATCCTTTGTTTATGCAACAGATTGGCTCCAGAGCTGGCAAGGAACTTGATTCTTATCACTTTACAAGCGTGAAGTAATAAAATATTTATTTATTTACTTAATTTGAACAGGGCAACTCTACCATTAATCTGAAATAAACAGAAGGGCAGAAAAGATATATGTAGCCCTATTATCCACTGTGTATTCAAACAGCATTTTTGTTTTGCAGGGACAAGCTGATCTTCTCAAATATGCTAAAAATGAAGCACTGGAGAACCTGAAACAAATCCATTATGCTACTCTTTCATGTGGACTCAATAAGCCAGGCACTGAAAACGCTGAAATCTCAAAGCCCCGTCGAAGCCTGGAGGTCATACCTGAAAAAGCAGGTGATGAAAATGGAGAATGAGAGAACTCTCATCTCGTAATTATGGAGTTTATAACTCTATGACCAATTGTAGCTGCATAGGACATTTGCTTTGCACTTACTGTTGAAAAATATTTGGAATCTTCAAAGCACAACTGGAGAAGCTAATTACAATCTATTGAAACTGTGAATGTATGTAGCAACTCTGCTTGTGAAGGCAATGATATTGTGTAACATGGAAATTACATTATTGGCCAAAACGTAGTATGTATGTAAAAGATACTGTAATTCAGTTATAGCGTGCTGAAAAGTTTATTATCGTGCCATAGGGAAGTGAATGTTTTTTATATGAGCTGTGATTAGAAGACAGTTCACAGAATGTGACGAGATGCCTTGATTTTCAAACAGATAGATGTGCGGGTTCTCTGTTTCTCTGCAGAGTTCCATAATTGTGCTAGCAAGGTGAATTATTGTGCACCTAACCTTTGAAAATCAGGTCCGAAAAAGTGGGATCCACATGTTTCACACTATACTTAATTCAGCCGCTCAGATATTTGGATTTGAAGTGTTATTGATTTTATTGTTGAGCCATAAATTAAAACGAGAATGTAATTAGACAGTGATCACTGACTTCAGTGCACTATAGGAGAGCCATTATGTAAAAGGAAAATGTGCAATCAATCTGATAGCTTATGTCAGAAAAAAGATTCATACCTATTTTGCCTAAGATCTTCTGCAAATGTGTGTAGATAATGTGACCAAACTGCAAGCAAAATGTTGTAAATAGTTTTTCATTTTGTGAAGTGAAGTGCTCATCTTAAAAAGTTTTATGAGATCGCTCCTAGACAAGTAAAGCTTTTAACTAAATTTTAACTTTTTTATTTTTCAAGTATTTTCTTCCTTGCGGAATACGCGATATCTCAATAAGCAGATTTGTCAGAAAAAAAAAATTGCTGTTCTGGTTCTGTTTGTTTGGTTTTATGATGACATTAGGTAAAGGTATTGTAGCTGATACGCTCATTGTAAAATGACTATACCAACCTAGAGTGTTCTCTTACTGTTTCTGATTTAACAATAAAATGGACTATATAATTACAGAAGCTAATAAATTTGAAGAAAAAGAAGCAAAATCCCACAGAGATCAAAATGAAGTTTCTGTTCAGTTGTGGGGAGAAGTGGAGGATGGCAATGTCTGTTGAAAATCACTGTTTTAATTAGAGCTCTTCGAGACATGCATTCTACACAGATTTATCCAGTTTAACCAATTCGAGATCCTGTTTTTGCATTTAGATTGCAGTGTATGGATAACATCCTGTAAAAGTCAGTAGGGCTCCGACAAAGAACATCAGTATACCCACACTCAATCTGAATCATTAGGGACTTAGATTTATTTTCTAGTCATTATAAAGTTAAAAGAAAAGAAAGTTGAAAACAATTTGCACAGTAAATGTCACATCTTAGCTTGCATTTTTAAATGTCAAACTGAATGGGTTGGTAGCAGTTTTAGAAGGTGCTGAGCTCTCTTAGTGTCCAGTGACAGATCATATGCCTCAGTATGATGATCCTGCCAGGAATGAGTTCTGCTCTGACTTAGAAAATGAAGTGTTTAACCCGTGCTGAGCACCTGCAAGCACTGCTTTGTGAGCAGTCCTTCTCTGTGTTCTCAGCTTCAAGCATTCCGTTGGCACAACCGCTTGATGGGAAGCAAGATGACATTGGCTGTTACCGACTGTACTCCGAGCCAGCATAAAATTAGTCTTCCAGGGTCAAATCTATTTCCGACTTATCTACACAACAATAACTATGTTACATCAAGATTTAGCTGGGCCGTAAATTGACAAGGTCAGTTTCACTTACCAGGAAATCCGATACCCATGCTGCTGGAATTTTACCACCAACTTTACTCCCTGTTGAAAGGTGTACACGTTGAAAAAGCATCAGTACAGTTGGCATTATACCTCAGATAGGCCTAAGTGCCAGTGAAGCTCCATTATCAACCCTGGCCCATCACTTTTTTAGTGGCATTTACAGAGCTACATAATTGATATCACAAACGAAGCATTTCTGTACAACCTCTTTCTTCATCTGGGTGATCAGGATTAATGGCTCAGGTATTCTTACTGTTGATAAAATCCTGCTTAGCACGTCACATCTTTGAGAGAGGCCGGATAACATTGAAAGGATCAAACACTTGTAAGGTTGTTTGGTGCTTTTTCTTCATTTTAAGGGAAAAAAAAAAGAGGAAGTAGAATATGAGTGCCACATGAGTTAAGGCTGACAGGTTTTGTATGATGAACTCTGCTATATATGTAACTCCTCTGATCCTGCTGTATCTCACTAAAAATGAAGATAATTCTGTTTTGTGAGTAATGTCCCTATATACCATCTGCTTAGACAAAAACAAAACAACAAAAGCAACCCAACAGCTAAAATAGATGCAGTTATCCAAATGACCATTTAAATACTTTCGGATTCTACTGTAACACGGAGACCTTAAAATGGAAGTTGTTTTTGTGCATTATTCATACTTGGTCCAAATATGTACGTAACATAAGGCCTTTAAGTGAACTCATACAGATGCTTTGAAAGTTGATGTGTAGCTAAAAGTCCTTCAGGGAATTTGCATGTTACATGCTAAGAGAATGCAACATAAACACCTGCAAGCAAAGTATCAGGTTCTATTGTTAACCCAGTAATGATGATTTCAAAACCAAATTTATTAGCATATTTTTCTCAGTTGTACTTTCTTAAAGCATTCCTGGCATCCACGATGCAATTATTTTTATTATTAGTCCCTTTTGACAGCGTTTATTTTAGGTTATGCAGAAGTACAAACACCCAAAATCTGGCAAAGTGCTCTTAGTAAAACAAGCCACAAGTTGATGTTACGCTTTTCTTTGCCTTTATTTTCTTAAATGTGCTGTAATGTGGTTGAACTGTTTATATAGCTTTGAACTCTGGAAGATGGAGTCAAAACACAAGTGGCTGTTTATCTGACTGCATTTTCAGCTTTTGTTTGGCTCGAGTAAGTGAGTAAGGGTATGTATAGAGAAACATGTCAACATATTGCTTAATTTAAAAGAAAATACTAATTGGGAAAGGAAGCATTCACAGAGGGATTATTAGTCATGCAGTAACAGCGAGTTCATTCTTGAACACAAGTAAAAGGATAAAACAAAACCAGCTTTTAAAAGGAACGTCTCTAAAGAAATCAGCCCCATCTCAACTCTTGCCTCGCACCCCACTCAGCAGTTGTGCTTGGTGAGGTCCAGTCTGTAGCAGCCACTGGAAATGGAACTGCAAAGCTCAGGATAATGCCCTCTGTCCTCTAAACTCACCAACCACTCCCACGTGGCAACTCAGTCCTCCAAGAATTCCTCCAACAGCACATCCTGAGGGATGTTCTGGGCCTATCGATGTTATCAAAACGTTCAAAACAGAGCTCAGGGACAAGTTCTGGAGAAGCTGTGGCCCTTCTCTCAGTGCTGGTCTTCCTACTCAAGTCAACAGGGTTGGGGCTTAAACACGGTACTGCAAAATCTCTTTATCTTGGACCGTTTGTTTCTTTATATTCTCTTGTTTCTGCAGCAAGGAGTGCTAGGTGGGTGCCCCATTTCATGGGCTTGCTGGTGTAGGCACAGTGGAAGATGCTGTATGAGTCAGGCTGGTTTTCAGCTGCTTCATACAGCCCAGGAATATTTATATAAGACTCCCTGGCTGGTTACCATGCTCACTTTTTCCTGTTTTGGAGTTGAAGCAGCAGAGAGATGAATCAGAATTGCCAGCATGAAAAATGGAAATGAGCTCCAAATTTTAATTCTGGTCTCGTAATCAAATGAACTAATCCTAAAGGACCTAATCTTCCAGTCTTGCAGTTCTTACATTTCCATTTGTATGATTTCCTGGATTTCTACTGCATGGATGCAGTTTTGTCAGTAACACTTCTGCTTGCTGTATATATTGTTTGCTGCACAGGTCAAGGGAACTCCTGGCTTTCCTGTGCACATGTAATAATCTTTCACAGAATCATCCCAATTTGCAAAAGACCCGTGAGGATCACTGAGTCCAACTCCTTTCAATAAGCCCAAATCTACCTGGTTTTTCACCTGTATTGAGGTTCAAAATGGAGAGTGCTATTTGCAAAGGGGACAGTAATACAGCCATAGTTGCAGCACAGCTTGCACATACAGTGGTGAGTATTTCACACCCCGTGGCTGAGAGGTGGAGAGCTGCTGCAGTGGGACACCTGGCCCATGGGATTTGTATACTGGGGAAGTTGCTAGCTTGCTGCTTTCACCTGTAATGGGTGTGGGACTTCACCACTTTTTTCTTCTTCTATTCACTCCTCATCACTGACCAGTTAAGCTCTCTACACTGAATATTTACTAACTTGGTTTAAAAATTAATAGGTCTGCATGTATTCTATACCGATCTCAATTGTTTGAACTCCTGTAAACATTTGAAAAAAAATCCCCACAGTCTTACAACGCTCAGATTCTTTCTTCCCCTACTGCAAAAGCAGCAGTGCGACAGATCAGTCCAATAATTTTCCAAACTGACCCGTGATTCCCTTTATTCAATACAACTTCTTTGTTCTCCGTAAGAAAAAGGCAATAAAACTATTCGAGGTTTTCTGGTTATTTCTGTTTCCGGACACTATTAAACTTCCCTTTATGACTCATCACCTCTGATCTCCAGTGACTGGGGAAAGGCAGAGCTGCAAAAAGCAGCACAGCTGATTAGAAACAGGGCTTGAGTGACGAGCAACAAGAACACTTACAGGCTCAGGGGAACACCCGCTGTAGAGTGTAGTGAGCCGGAAAGCAGAAAGGAATGAGGAGGCAACCAAATGTTAAACAAAAATGGGAAAGTTTAGCCCATCGGTATGGTCAGTTGTGGGACAGTGTGGTCTTGGTGTCATCCCTTGGAATCCCTGTGCACTGGAAGATCCAGTGGCACTGGAGGTGTTAGCAGTCCCTCAGAACAAAATGGATGTGATGGACAAAATGGATGTGATGTGGGAGCATGCTGCAGGAGCACTGCCAATGAGGGTTCAGCTGCCCCCCCTGCCTGGTTGGAAGTGCCTTGGCCTTGCTGGAATATCTGCAGCTCATAGAGGAGCTTTTGGAGGGAGAGGAGGTGACTGATAGTGCCACACTACGAGCTGAGAGCTGTTTGGGGAGAAGGAAAGCAGTACAGCCAGGAAGCAGAGAGCAGGAACTCAGGCCTGGTTTTGTTCTCTGTCCCTTGGTTTCCTCCATCGATAAATTGGAGGAAATGACACCTAACACATTCTGAGGTAACAAAAGAAACATCGTACCGTGTGACTGTGGAAAAATATACCCCCCCAGTGCCTGTTAGGAGTGAAATAAACTGCTCAATAAATAGCTCAGCTTTAGAATGTATTTGAATATCACATACATTGGGTTTTACAAAGCACATTAATGTCTAAATGGTTTTTCAGAGGCACATATTCATCAGTCATATTCCAGTGTGCCATGGGCTGCTGAGGAGGGCTTTAACACACCGCTGCTGTCAGTCGGCTGCAAAGTGAGCCCGGGTGTTTGGGGTCCTGAGGGCTGAGGAGTTAAATATCACTACTGTCCAGTCAGAGAGTAAAAGATTTGCTTAATGCACTGGTAATGATTGTGCCAGAACTGCTGAAAAATGACAACAGAATGTCACTGGATGGAGAAAAAGTGGATCTCCTCTGGGACCAGTGTGGGGCTGTGGGTAGGGATCTCACTGCGGAGTGCAGAGCATGCCCACAGTGAGCAGCTGTGCCACCGTTCCTGCTGTGGAGAGGGAGCAGCCAGCCAGCGGCACTGGAAACTGCTTCCTGAACATCCTTCTCTGGAGTGCTGTGATTTGCGCTCAACTCTCCTGTATGCAGGTTTAAAGAGCTGCACACTTTACTCTTGTTGCCATTCCTGTGCTCGCTCTTTCCCTCTGGCAATTGGTGTAATGTGGTTATGAAATAGGTGAAACCTGGCAGGCTGCGGCCGTGCTCCAGCAAAGGAGGCAGGATCCAAAATCGGCAAAGAAGGAGGAAGGACCTCGTGCTGCCCTGGGCCTTGGCTCACATCCAGTGCTCGAAGTATATTTGCATGATGAAAGCTGTATCAATTTGTAAACAAACATCTTTCTAGATGACTGTTTACATGGGTTGATAGTGATAGGACAAGGGGGAATGGTTTTAAACTAAACTGAGACAGGGGAGATTTAGGTTAGATATTAGGAGGAAGTTTTTCACACAGAGAGTGGTGACGCACTGGAACAGGTTGCCTGAGGAGGTTGTGGATGCCCCATCCCTGGAGGCATTCAAGGCCAGGCTGGATGTGGCTCTGGGCAGCCTGGTCTGGTGGTTGGCGACCCTGCACACAGAAGGGGGATTGAAACTCAATGATCACTGTGGTCCCTTTTAACCCAGGCTATTCTATGATTCTGTGAAGATGAGAGCAGCATGATCCTCAGAGGAGGGCCCTGAGAGACACATGCACCCACGCTGATGCACAGGGCAGCATGTAGATCTGTGTACCTTAACACCAGTGCCCACAGTTTTCATAATCTACCCAGAAAAAAAAGCCATCCCCACCCAGTTCCCCATATTTCAAGTATTTATTTTTGTGTAAAGTTACAAACAGTAGAATAGAAAGGCGGTTGCTTACACTGGAACTGCAGCTTTTGCAACTTGCCCGAGTAGATAACATGCAAATGGCATTCAGGCCATTCTCCCAGGTTCTGAACCTCTTTGAGAATAACACTCTGGCACTCATGAGTCTGTTTATAGACTGCTCACCAGAAGAACGAGATTAAAATTATTTCATGAACTGTACTGCAAGTAATAACATTTGTATTGCTGTAAGAATAACTATATATGATACTACAATATTCACTTTTCTAGATTCTGCTGAGCAATGTTTTGCATACAGAGCAGGTATATAACTGGTGAAATCCTCTACTGCAACAAAAGACTGAGAAATGCAGAAATCCATGAAAGAAAATGCTTTATTTTTTTAGTAGGCAGTCGTCACAGCCACAGGATTTCACTGATGTCAACTGACTCTCAGCAAGCTCAAGAGGGGTATTGGAGTCCTCACAGCTTATATGGATTTTCATAGTCACAGCACATTGCAGTAAGCGTGGGAAGGTTATATCTCCTACTTCAGGGCTTAAAATAATCTCTTTTTTCGTAATGATTGAGAGGACTTTGAACCACACACTGGAGAACTGGTACAGGTCAGTGGACAACGCTAGTTGCTACAGTAGATAAGAGGGTACATTTAAAACTACATGATAATTCCTGTGTTTTTGAGTAAATGTAAAAATATTTCCATGTTTAAGACATACACTTCTCTTGCCAAAGGGCATGAAGAAGGAACCGCTCTCTGCACATCCAACAGCAGAGGCAAGCACTAAGAACTGGGTGTTAAAATTGAGGAGAGGTGACTCCCAAGCATTGCTTTGGTCTGTACCACTGTATGAGTAACAAGAGATGTAGGGCTCCGATTAAAGTAACTTTGCAGGGCTGTGGTGGGTAGATGGGAAACTCCCTCATTTGGAGAGGTTCATGCCCTGTGTCGGGGAGTCCAGAAATGTCTCAGCAATTTTGTCCAGTGCTGACTGCTCCCAAAGCTGCTGCCTCCATTGTGGGTCACATCAGGTCTGGCAGCTCCCACAGAAAGTGTTGAGATAGGTGAGAGAGCCACAGCAATGAAGCTTGGAAAGTTAATAGTTTCTGCATGACCAGGATGGAAGGGAAAGTAAGTGATGGTTGGAAAGTCACAGAAGACAAAAATATTCTCTCAGTGATTCTCTAGGGAAATAATAAAAGAAACAGAAAGGGCTGAGGGCTGCTCTGCTGGTGCATTTGCATTGTGATACAGCGTTTTCAGATATCACTTCTGCAGCATGGACTTAGCTATTTGCTTAGGGAAAGAACACCATAAGTAGAACTTTATCATATTCTAAGTCTTCCAGGCAAAACTTGACAGCTAGGTACAGATAATCAGATATTGTCAAAATTAGACAACAGCTTTGGCCTGGGTCAGTTCTTGTTGTTTTAGTCTGAGCATAGAGAGAAAAAAAAGAAAGAAGAATCCTTTTGCAGTAATTGGTTCTCCTACTGTACTTATCCCCAATTTTCTGAACTGTCAAGCCTCGTTTCTTCTGTTACATAGATTGACAGTCCTCTCAATAGTAATTCTCATTATGGTTTGAAGGACACTGTGGCCTAGTTTTCCAGGGGAAGCACTGAGCGAGGGAAACACAGCCTGCTATTACTTTGTGGTGCTCTGTAACGCTGCTAATGATTCTGGGTTCCTCCTCATGCACTGGCAGTTTGCTGGACAGGACGACTGACAGAGCTGTAATTCATCAGCCACAGGCTTGGGAGTAACAGGCTGTGGCAAGGTGGCAAGTGTCCCAGTGCAAGGGATTGAGGCTGAATGAAGTGGGGTGTTTTCAGAGGTCCAGCTGCTGTTTTCATGTGTTTTGATGTAGCCACATGGGATAATAATTCACGCAGGATTACAAAGAGTGAGGATGAGGTGCTGAAGAGAAGGGAGGAACTTCTACTAAATGATGCTGTGGAAAGTCGGGTTTTCTCTGTGCTGGTCAGTACTCATCTGAAATAATATCCCTCATAGAATTCTATTAATTCATTACCAATGTGATACGAAAAAGGCGATGTTTCTACCAAGTTTTTTTATGCTTTAATTAGATTTTATGTTACTGATGTTCCCATAGTAAAGGTTATGTTTGAAAGGAATTTATACACTTACATGACATTTAAAACTGCAGAAAGAGTGTGAAATCATTGCATACAAACGTGCTATTAGCTGCATGTCAGCATCCAATAAATTCTCTGCGCTTCTAATCCTTTTTTAAGATCTTGAAGCATATCCGATGTTGTGACATTTTATGGCATTTAAATGTCTCAGCAGCGGGACTTTGTTCTCTTCATGCACATAGTCTTCTAAGGCTGAAAGAGATCTGACATTGCAGAAGAAGCAGAGAAGATGACAAAATGGACTGAACTGCCAACTATTTCTCATAAAAATTGTAGCCAGCTGAACTCTAAATGTGAGCTGAAGGCTCAGCCTCATCCAGGGCACTGCTGCACACTGAGGTTGTCTGGGATCAGAAGGGTGCTTGTGCCTAAAACAAAGTTAAATTCATATTCAGCTGGAGGTTCTAATGGGAAGAAGTGCAAAATTTGGTGTCAAAAAGATGCATTGCCACATACTGGATGATCCATTGTGAAACTCTTCTCAGAAGCTTCAAACTGCCAACTGCTTTCAGCCGCAACATCAGGCCTTTGTAAAATGAAACCTGACACAAGTGAAAATAGCTTAAAATGACCGAGAAATGAAGCATGTTTATTTCATTAACCGTTTCGCCAGCAGTGCTGAAGCCCCAGTGTGCCAGCAGGGGCAGACAGGCAAGCAACCACAACCTGCCTGAGGCAGCAGGGTGCTCACATCTTTCCCTTTTGATAATGCACTTGGGAACAGGAGCTTTACGAGCTGTTATTCTTTTGTTTTCCACTGTAGGTGCACATATGCTCCTCACTGACGTGAGCTAGCTGTCTTCTACCAGTACTGTAACACTCTCTGGTGGGTATGTGGCCAGCCATGAGTGCACCTGTCCTCTGCCACAGGTTTGTCACACAGAGAGGCCTCAGAAAGTGGGGCAGTTAACAGAAAGTATGATAAATTTGGAAGAACGGCAGTGAGGATTTTCTTCATTCCTTGTGTGCTTGCTTTGGGCTTGCTATGATTCTGTGAAATCTGCCATGGGCTCTTCATAGTTTCAGGGTCTAAGGCAGTTCACTGAAGAGCCAGCTGTGTCCAGAGGCCTGCATCAAATGTTCACAGAAGAGGCATTACTGCTCCTTCTTTTAGTAAGGCAAGAGAATCAGAGGGCTCTCTGAAATCAAAGGGCTTTGTCTTGCAAAGACCCATCTAGGAAACGCAGTTTCATCTTTTTCCAAGTAGCATTAAACTTGGCCAATTTTAAGAGGGACAAAGCCAGCCTCTCAATTCTTTTTGCTTGAGCTGAAAGTCACCTGAAGCCATGGATCACATGAGAAACTTGATTCATATGAAATATCAGGACTATTTCAGAAAAAGTGTAGGTGGTGTCTAAGGGCACAGTTATAATAACACATACTTGAGAGAACCTGACTTAAAAAGTCCCAATTCTTCATGCTTCAAACCAAGGGAGATCATTTTCCAGAGCATGCAGACATGAATGTAACTTGTACATGGAGTCATTAATTTTAGGTCCAGACTTGATGACATATATTGGAGTAACAATTTGCCTTAAATCTATGTTCTGTTTTAACGTGGAGGCAATCTAGGGCCACTGTTTTCACTGACAGTGGGAACAGAAAAGAATTTCTATGCAGGGAGGTCTCTACTCCTCAATGGGTCCAAAAGATGAGCACACCTTCTGGGGATGTGACATTAACCTCCAAATTTCTTCTGTGAGGATACTAACTGCAAGTAGAGGAAAAGTGGTTCGGTGCCCTGTAATCCAGAAATGAGATGTCAGCGGCATTTGGAGACTGAGCTGTGGCTGGCTGACCACGATGGACCTGGCCAGAGATATTTTGAGAAAGAAATATATTTTTTTAAACCTCAAACCACGCTGCTTCCTTGACCCCAGCTGAACATACGACTATGCATCTGCTGAACTGAGGCTAGGTGTGCAGGCGTTCTGGGATCTGGAAGGAAGTCTTTGTATGCTTTATATGTATCATATTACTTTGAGTGCACCACAGACTATTTCTGGCTACCTTGTGGCAGAAGCCCTTGCCCTCCTAAACTATGAATTTTCTCTCTGAAGGATATTTCAGTGCAGCTAAAATACTGTCACTCTAAATGGCAGCTCTCGTGGACTGCTTCGAAGGGGCTCAATTCCAGCGAGCAAACGCTGGGCCAGAGGGACATCACCAAAACTGATGGGAATGGCTAAACATAGACCAAACTTCTCAGAGCAGAATTGTGCCACTAAAAATCAAGGCTTGTTGGGCTACTCTCCTGGGAAGTCATCTTTGAAAATGTCAGTCGTGATGCAAATAACCATCAGATGTCTCCCCTGGAGTACATTATCCACATAAAAATTCTGATTTTAGTCACTGGCAGCTTTTTATAGTCTAATTTTTACACACATTTTTGTAAATATTTTTTTCTGTGGTACAGGATGAGGTTGTTTCTAACTTTGTCATCTCCATTGCTTTGCCTGCCCCTATTTATAAAACTTCTGCTGCCTTTCCTGAAAGTTGCTATGTAGCTAAATTTATGATCTCAGTGGCTACTGTTTATTTTGTACCCCTGCAGAAAACCAAAGGAAAAATCACAGATTGAATCTTGATCTTCTTGGCTTGAAGAATGACACTGTGGAGGGATAAATTGGTCTCGGGATCATTTGACTAAAAATTTCTGGCAAAAACTCCTTTGACATATGAGAAAAAGTGATATTCAGAGTTCTAGACAGAGACATTTCAGATAATTTAGTTTGTCTGACACAAGTTCTAAACACCAGTTCTGGTGTTACACTGTTTCCTGCCTAAAGATTCTTCACCTGGAGCAGGTTTTTAAAGTCACATTCCTTCCTGCCTAAGAGATCCAAGATAATAAAAATTAAAAATTGAACCATTTTGTAGGCTGTGTTGTTCAAAGGCTAATTTTTCCCTTGGTAAAACTTGCACTTCATTCCCAGCTTGACTTTGTCTGACTTGAGCTTTCAGTCATTCACCCGATAAGAGATCCTACTGTAATCATAAGTCTTTCATGTGGTCTAATCACGCTGAAACCCATATTACATTATGCATCAAATTGAAGCATCTTTCTGAAGCACACTGTCAAGACCTCAAGGCCTTCCCTGATAATCCGTTTTGATCTCTTAACAAATTCTGGTGTTGATGCTATGAAAACAGACGTAGTATTCCACGAATGACACAGACATGGTTCCAGCTAGTGATGCATCACATGGGCTCCTTCTGCTAGTCATGCATCTCCTCTTTCCCAAATATACGTTCAGCGCCATCATGTAGTCAAGTGATGGAAATCCATCTGTACAAAGGAATTCACCTCATTTTTATTTATATTTCAGTAACTTGCGTCCTCTGCAAATTTTAACCTTAATTCTATTTTCTTTCAGCAAATTGTAAAGAAATAACTGAATGCAGTGATCTACACGGTGTCTACATGATGCTCCACTAGAAAGTCTTCTTGAAGATGGTGTATTCCTGTTCACAGTTAATCATTAACATAATTCAACTAATTTTAGGTACTGCTATTCATTTTAGTCTGAAGAGCATGACACAGAATACCTGCACAAAATTGTCAAATTATAACCTCATCAAGTAAGTTAAGCTTACTTGATCTATTATTTAGTAAAATCTCTTATACCAAGTTTTCTTAGGTCACCAACAATTGAATTCTCTATCCTCTTTCCTCTCCATTTTCAACCAGTGAAAATTGCTTATTACAATTTCTTTTCCAGGAATGAATAGATCATGCAGCCTCTGTGTTTACCCCTCTAGAATACTGCTGATTTCCTGGCTTGTCATTCTCAAGAATTTTTTTGGTTTACCACATTTAATGAGGAATAAAATCAATGGTTCAGAAAGTTTCAAAGCAGATTTAAAAAATATTTTTTTCCATGAAATGAGGGACCAAATCCATTCTTTTTACTTAAAGATAACACTGCTTTAGCTGTAAACATGTGGTTGAAGTAACGTACAAATTTGAAACAAGGACAAAAATCTGATAGACACAGTAGATGGAGATATAATCTTTAGTGTGAAAGATGGGTTTATGATCAGAAAACAAAGCACAGAACAGAGCTTGGTTTTTGTTCCTGAATATCATGTGACTGCTGATGCTCCCCTGCAGGAAATATGAAATGTAACACTGGCTTGCTTTGGTGTCTACTGCAAACCCACAAAACACCATTCTTTGAGTCCTACACATCTCAGACTTGATGAAGATCATCAATTTATGCTTCTCTCCTCTCCTCTCCTCTCCTCCCCTCTCCTCCCCTCCCCTCTCCTCTCCTCTCTCCTGCCCTCCCCTCTCCCTTATTTTTTTTTTTCAATTTACTCAAGACAAATCAGAAAAGCCTGGGATTTCTAGGAACCAGATATAGCCTTGCATAACCACCTTGTTGCCTCAACTACCTACCTTTATAGCACCTCTTTACATATTTTAAGCTAGATCCATAGTACTGAAACATACCCCTTTGGAAGGACAGCAATAAGCAATCCTATGCTGCATTCATTGCAAGTACAAAAAAACCCAAACCAACAAAACAGTAACAGCCAAAATCAATCCAACTAAAAAAAACCCTAGAAAACCCACTCATGAACAAGCAAGTTTTTTAGTCCATTTTGCAGATCTTGGAACAGGCAAGAAGACAGATTTTCAGCAGTCAAAACACAACAGTGACCAATTCCTATTTAATAAATGACAGGTGTCATTCAGACTAATTTATACTATTTTTTTTTAACTTTCCCTTCTAGCACTCAGATATATAGAGCCAGGTTCTTTATGATAATACTATTTTGCTAATTAATATAATTAAGCTGTGTACCTAGTTTTACAGAGTAGAACAAACTACTCAAGATCATCATCATTAGGTTAAAGAGCCGACAATTGATGGAGATGATTTTATCTTAATAGGCTGAAACCTTTCACAAGCAACACCCTCCCCAAAGGGAGTTCTTCAATTGAATCAACAATGCTTCTGGGGGGAATGAAGAACTTTGCTCTTTAAGAATTGCGTAAACAGATCTTCAGCATCTCCTCATCACTTTGCTTGAGAAGGAAAGCAGCAGCTGGTTATTAATACCTGCTGTGTTCTGCTTTGACAAGCTTACATTTAAGAATAGCAACTACTGTGTAGCTACAGTGCAGGCTGGGAAGTGGGGTTTTGAATGGATCAAGAGGGGTCTGAAGAAATGTTGGCAAAATAATACAGTATCTGGGTCAGGTGAATGACAGTACTTGGAGTGGTTTCTAGGGAGGGAGGATGGGGAAATGTGCTTTGAACTGCTGGTCTGTTCGTTATTGCTCAGGTACAAGAAGGCCTGACAGGAAGATAAATGTAATTTGACAACAAGTTGGGGAAAGCTCACCATAATCACAACTGTCAGCCTTAAACTTTGATAAGTAGGATCTGGAGGGACACTCTGGGTTTTTTAACAGATCCCAAAAGCCATTGTTTTGCAGTGGAGGCCCAAACGTGTCATTGCCCCTGTGGAAGGGACCTCCAGAAGTGAACAGACAGAGCCCATGGAGCGGAACCAATGGAGCGGCTGAGCCCACATGTCCACCCAATGCTTTTGGTGGGCACTGAGGCAGACCTGCAGCTACTGAGAGGTTTTCCAGTGGATAGTTTTGCTTCAGATCTGATGACAGGTCATGTAGCAGCTCCCTTTGGCTTGGCCTCATCTCCTTTCCTGGCTCAGTGCTTTTCCTTTTGCTTCCTCATGGCCTCTGCAGTACAGGACCACAGAGGGGCCTTTTTCACCATTCCTACAGAGCCTGACCCTGTGGGTGAAAAGCTCATCTTTGTGAGCTCTGAGTTGCATGAAGTGTCCCTTCATTTACAGCGAACAGCTATTTTCTGCCTTTCTTTCCTTTTTTTGGCCCTGGTCCTTAACCCAAGAGAGTTTGCAGGAGCAGGGTCTGCGAGTGGTGCCCTCCCAGAGCCTGCTCTCCTCTGTGAACTGGTGCCAGCCCTGTTGCACAAGGATCTGGCCACTCTGGGGAAGCATGTGGAGAACAAAATTTGTATGAGGTTATACGTAACAATAAAATTCAGGCAACAACAAGAAGAAAGCCTGAACTATCTCAACAGATTTGTGTTTTGATGCATGTCAAGCTTTGGTTCAGTATTAAGGATCACTCTCAGCCTGTTGGAGGCAGTTAATCTATCTCCATTTCATACCTTTCATTAAAACCAACAGCAATATGATGAATGTTGCACCTTTTGGTACCAAAGGACTCAAAGCACTTTTCTACAGGCCATCAGTACTGATACTGACAGGTTAAAAAAAGTCCAGGCAAGTACAGTGCTGGTGACTGGGGATCTCCCCAGGCAGGGAATACTTGGAAAAACAAAATGAATTTAGAGTTTTTCTATGTGAATCCTCCTGTTCATTGAACTAATTCTTGTTTAGTCTAGTGGGAACCGCTGAACTAATTTCTAGGAGGTACTTA
>PPHD01012752.1:0-17807 GCA_002909625.1 Bambusicola thoracicus | reverse complement strand
AACTTAAATGAAATAAAAAGTGGCTCATATAAATGAAATAACAATAATGATCAAGTAATTAAAAATTCAAAGATGCTACAAGGATAGAAATTACTTTTTTATTTGAGGTACACAGATAATTTTGTGACATTCATGTAAGCTAATCATACACTCTTAGAATGATGGTACGGTATGAGAAGGTATGGAACGATAATGAAGGTTTTTATCCTGTACCTTTCAGGCTTGTAATTTCCTATATCAATGTAGAACAGTGGAACAGGACACTGTGTGCTCTGTACATTTCATCACAGGTAATGTAGTAAAGTTAAAGAGAATTGAGTTTCCCTCTTCCTTTTATTGTGTTTTATGTGATGTTTTTACACGTAATAGGAAACATCAATATAAAATATCTGTACTTATTTCCTTGCGAATCATAAACAAGTTTAACACTTGAAATTTAACACCAATAAACATGTTTCATAATCTCTGAAACACATCAGTTTAAAAATATATTTTAAATAAAATTGGTATTTTCTGTCCATTTGATAGGCAGACCCATCATTCTAAAATGAGATTAGCAACATGGGATGGGATGTTGCAGAGTTTTCAGCAACTTTTTTTTAATCTTGGTTCAAACCCCTTTGAATCAATTCATAAAGATCTTTCAATATATCTATTTAAAGAGAATGACTCTCTGCAACTCTGCTCATCCCAAGCATGAATTTGGTGCTACAAACTGTAACACTCATATCTGTGGTGAGCACCACAGCGCAGAATTAGAAAGTGCAAAAACAGATGGTTGCACTTTCTAATTCTGGAAAAAATAAAATAAAATAAAATAAAAATAAAAAAAGAAATGAGTTTTCTTTCAAAAAGAAAATGAGTATGTCTGTTCAACTCAAAGTAAAACTCATGGGGTACAAAGAATATTTGTACTTTGTGCAGGAAATAAACCTATCACAGATTTAACACTTTATGTGGATGAAGATTCTATATTTTGCCTCAAAGACTGGTCTATGTGAAGGAATAATTATCCAGTAAGTGAGAATTTCCATAAAATCTGAGGATGTTTTTTAAAAATCTTATTTTTCGTTATGTTATTTCATTATGTGTTGAGAATGAATATTACACTGCAAATGAACAAAATAGAAAAAAACCCTTTGCCCTCATATGAAAGAAGTAATTTCCAAATAATTATATAGAAATTACTAAATCTTACTGTTCTGAAACAGTGCAACCTAAGTGTTCAAGCCTTTGCTCTAATCCAGCAATAAAAGAAAAAGTCATTTACAGTTTTATATGTTGGGCTACTTTTATATTTTATGCATGTACCCTGCTAATCCGTCTGTCCCTCCATAGCTGTTGTCTGGCACCAGCAGAATTATCTCTGAAAAGAATGTAAATTCCATAACGCAGCTGCAAGCACAAAGGCACATGACTGCTGTCAGACAAAATGACAAATGTTCATATTTTATGGCTCTGATTTCTGTGTAAGTAGTTCTTACCTTTCATTTCCATAGTCTGAATAATGGGAGTAATTGTCTATCATTACAAACCTGGAAAATTTGGTTCTCTGAGAGGGGAAGAAATGTTGAAGTTGCATACCCTTTTTTTAAATGAAGGCATAGCCACGGACAACCACTGTTTGCTTTGCAGCAGGATCTGGCTTTTACTTTTTGTGAAAAAAACTTTTTTTGAGGAAGACTGACGGCAACATCATTAAAAACAATTATAAAGATTCATCTTCTCTTTATGTTGTTCAAGTTGAAAGCAAAATTTCAGAATATTTGGGGCCCATCTACAAACAGAATTTCACTAATCAGAGTTCCTAAGGTGGGGGGTATGCAACTGTTCATAATTAAAAAATCAATCTTTGCACATGCTGCTGGAAAAAAGAATCAGAAATTCCAATGCATTATTTTTCTCATATGTAAGCATCTTTAATCTGAGTACAGCAAACTCTATGGAAATTCTTTCAGAAGAAGATGAACTCCATGTTCAGACAGAGAAACTTAGCTCCCAGCACTCAGGTTAATATCTTTGTAACTGAAGGCTGAGATACAATGAGGCTAGTATGTATAGTTACTGCTACTTTATCCAGAACTGGTTCTCCCATGTCTGCAAGACAAGAGGGGAAGGGCAGTCAAAACACATCAGAGTATAAGAGTTTAAGATCTTGATTTGGTTGCCTATAGATAGATATCTAGTGGCTTTTGAAATGTCCTCTGGTAGCAAAACATCCATATGGGGCTGTCAAATATGATGCAGTATGTATGGGAGGTCAGTGCCATAACAGACTGCTGTTTCAAGAACAGAGAGGGTTTCCTAAGGCAAATCAAATGGCATTAGATGCCCCCATTTAGGCAACTGAATCATGCCATGTTGACATCCTGAAGCCCTTCAGAAGCAACACAAGCTACCTATTCTAGTTCTCCATAGGTGATTAAGATGTTAAATTAGCTAGCATTTTAGTCAGATCAGGAGTTCATGTTTGAAGAGTTTCTCAGTCATGCCTTTTACTGGGCACGGGTTGAGTGGCAGAGCAGATTTGGAGCATGCTAAATGATACGGTATTCCTTGAAGAAGGAATAAGCCAAATTATGCACTCCTGAAGAGAGTATAGTTGCAACCCCACTGTTAATGTGCATTCAGTCAATGGAGCCAGAGCAGAGCTAATAGTAAGGAAAGCATTACAAAACACATACAGGTGGATGCTGGGATCATAGCAACAGCTGGTTCACTCTACAGACACAATTGCTTTGAACTATACTCTGTTAAAATAGGTATAACCTACTTGCAGCCTGCTTCCAACAACTTTATATAGAAGTAATGCACCTTTTGAACATCAGTCTAACCATTCTTAATGCTCCTATTAAAAAGATGAAGGAATTTCCAAGAAAATAGAAATTCTCTATTCTTACTACAAAAGGCAGGACTGCAGACCTCAGGGCAAGAGCCAGCATGGATACTCTTATCTCCATGGTGCCAAAGATGGGAATTCAAATGTTATCATCCCTCATATATTGGATTATAGGTATTAATCTATGGGGGGGGGAGGGAAAAGCCTTAGGAAAGGGAGAGGAAGCATTCCCTCTGCCCAAGATCTAAAACTTTTCCAGGTTTCTGTGGAAATCTGGATAGTTGTCCTGGTTTCATTTGGGATATAGTTGATTCTCTTCATAGTGACTGGTGTGATGCCACATTTTCACTTTAGGAGAAAAACAGTGTTGATAAGACACCAGTGTATTAGCTGTTCTTGAGTAGCGCTGCACAGAGCCAAGGATGTTCCAGCTTCTCCTACTGTCAGTGAGGGGGTTGAGATGGCAAGAGGTGGGAGGGAACAGAACCAGAGCAGCTGACCCAAAATGACGGAAGGGATATTCCATAATGTATGGCATTATACTGAACAATAAAACTGGGGGGAGATAGTCAATAATAGTTACTATCATTATTATTATTATTTTATTTTTTTATTTCCTTTTCTGTCCCAGTATTTATTTATTTATTTATTTTTAATCTCAATCCTTGAGATTTAGGCAAATAGCTGTAGTTTGCAGAAATACTAAGAAATGCTTCTGATGCATTTCAGCCTTGAATGGTAGCAGTGTTAATGAGAAACTCCTATTGCCCTTATGGAGGGCACTGGATCACACCTCAACCTTTTTTAAGTGGATGTGTACACTACAGCATACAGAAAAATATGATAATTACATAAGGATTCAAGCAGAGGTTCTGAAGAATGAGATGATTTTTTCTGTAATCTTTCAACCCAAACATTGAAAGGACAGAGATAACTTCATTCACAAGTGTAATTGCTGTCTATATCTATCCTAATTTCTCTTTTACCTCAGACTAATGTCGGGCTGTTCTATCACTTCTATGCTGTGGAAGAGGCTTAAATGGCGAGTTGTGATTCACATTCCATTAAGCCATGAATGAAGCTGCAGCTGTCTGGAAGGGTTTACAGCTGCTGTTTGATCCAACTGCAGTGCTTACGTATGAGCTACATTGCATTTTCTCATCAAATTAAATGCTCTTATGGGAAAAAAAAAAAAAAGCTGCTCCTAAAGTAATGCCTCCTATACATTTCCATGGAAACTACTATGGATACAAAGAAGACTATCTGCAAAAAAAGCACTATTTGATAGAGCAAGTTATTAGCTACAGAAAGCTATTTCTCAACATGATCACAACCATTAGCTATGCATTTTCACCAGCCAATGAACAAGAGCCTGCATGCCATATTCGTAAAAATCTGCATCAGTGGAGGTGGCCCACTGTTGCCACTGCTGAAACACACCATACACTGCCTCTCCGTGCTCACATCTACTGTTGGGTCTCCATAAATGTTCAGCAAGTATCAACAATTGTCAGTGGGTGCAATTTTTCCTGCATGGAGGAATTCAGTGACACACCTTTTCTTCATACACACTTCCATGAACCATTTTGTCAGACTACCCTTCTGCTGCCATCTGTTTGTAATGAAATATTGGCGAGAAGGTTCAGCCTCTGCTTCCGTACTACCAACATCTGCCTCTGACATTCTGGGCCAACATAATAAATTAGGAGGCATTACTTTTCAAGCAGCCCTTGTATCATGAATGGCGTATGTCTCCAACTATTTCAAAACCCAGATTTTTCTGTCATAAATGTGTGTCTTGGAAACATATTAAAGTCATGAGAAATTCTATATATCTCAAAAATATATTTTATTTCTTTGTGAACTAACAGTTTACTAGAACACTTTGGCAGGGATCTGGGCACATGATTTATGATTTAGTTGCATGAAAGTTTGGACACTTCCTTGTTTTATGCTCCACAGATCTTGCCTTCTGAGTGGATAATATTCATTAATTTTGAATAAACTCTTCTGCGTTTTGACCCTTATAAACTGAATTGATTAAATATTTAGATTTCCCAGAATGGTGACACTTCTAATTTCTACTAAACAACTCTGAGTGGTTTTTGTAGCCCTTTGACTATTAGAATAAAATTTGGGATTTAATAGAGTAAAACAAGCAAATCATACTGAAGTAACATTCATCGCTTAGGATTAAAAATTATATGGGATTTTTCAATCAAATATTTCTATATGTGATTTGAGCATGACACCCCTGATTTCCTCCGCAGGAAATACAGTTTTCAAATGTTTATCACTTACTTCTACTTGCTTTGGTAAAAGATTTCAGAACCTCAGTGTGACTACCTAAAATTATGTAAGCAACTGAGATGGTGCAAAAGGAGAGGACATTTTCTTTAAGACTTTGCTGAGAACACATTCCATCTTGAAATTTAAGAGCTAAAATATTATTTTCTTCATAGGCTTAGCACAGCCATCTGAAATAGCTTTCTAAAGCAAAACATGTTTCAGATGTCTTTTCAGGATGGATTGTAAATCAGACCAACTTTTGGCTACTATGCTGGAGCAACATTTGAAGTTTTTTTCAGTACCTTTTTAATTTATATTTGTCTCATGTTTATCTGTGTAAGTACTATGTGTCTATCTATAGCTTCTGTGAGAAGAAACTGTGGTTACTCCATACCGAACACAGTTCCAACCAGTTCCAAAGGACCCACATTTGAGTTTCTCAGACAAGATGGTGGCACTCAAAAAATGTTTTTAAAATGGGATAGAAAATACTACAGAACAATTGTGAGACAGAGAAATGAGAAGAAAGTATGAAAACACAGGAACAGCAGAGAGGAATTCTTAATCTCCACCTTCCCTGCACTACTTGAGGTGGGGAGGTATAGGGACTGGGAATGAAACTGTTAACCTAGACTGAGAAAAATTTGGTTGCAAGGTGAGGAGGGTAAGGGTGCTTTGATTTTTGTCTTTTCTATTTCTCACTATCTAAATCAATTTTAATTGGCATATATATGTATATAATTACTATTATTATTATTTTCCCAAGTTGATTTTTACCATCATAATATTACAGTAACTGGTAAGAGATCTCCCTCTCTTCATCTTGACCCACAAACATTTTCATCTTATTTTTCCCTTATTCTTATGTGGAAGGTGCTGGGAAAGAATCTAGGACTGGTAGACAGCCAAGGTCATAGAATCATAGAATCACCATTCTTAGAAAAGACCTCCAAGTCCAACCATTCACCTATCACCAATACTTCCCATTAAATCATGTCTCTCAGTACAAAATCTAAACATTTCTTGAACACCTCCAGGGACAGTGACTCCACCAACTACCTCCCTGTCAACCTGTTGCAGTGCCTGGACACTCATTCAGAGAAGAAATTTTTCCTAACATCCAACCTGAATCTTCCCTGGTGCAACTTGCGGTCATTTCCTATTGCTAGTTACATGGGAGAAGAGGCTGACCTCCTTCTCCCCACAGTCTCCCTTCAGGTAGTTGTAGAGAGTGATAAGATCTCCCCTGAGCCTTCTCTTCTGCTGACTAAACAATCTCAGTTCCCTCAGCTGCTTCTCAAAAGGCTTGTGCTCCAGACCCCTCACCAGCTTTGTTGCCCTTCTCTAGGTACACTTCATGTCCTCAATGTCTTGTAGTGAGGGGCCCACAGTGGAAAGCAGTGGACTTTCTTGTATGAGGTCAACCCACCACAGTGGACACAGAGCCATAAAGATTCAAATTTAAGGCCTAGATCTTGCAAACATCCTCCTAACGCATCTGACATACTTCAGCTTCTGAATTAAAAGGTAAACATTATTTAGTTATAGCAGCAGATTCCAGGAAACAATACAGGAAACACTGACACAATCATTATGCTCAGTGCCTGCCTAATTCTGACATGATGATGATGATGAAGATGAGGTCAGAGCTTGAAAGTTTAAAGGGAAGTCTCTCTATTAATCTTGCTAGAACTATCTTCTAGAAAATCTAGGTTTGTAATAAAAATTGTAGATCTGCAAGATTCCCTTTGAAGAACTGGATAAGACTCACCTTTTCTTCTTGAAACAGAAGGAAAAATGCAAATATATTTATTAGAAAAAAATTATTCTATCATGCTAGCAATATCATGTTTCAAAAATATATCCTAATGCTAGCTGTGACTATATAATTCTTTATATTATATCTGGTTATGGTCACTTCTAAACTCTCAGCGTTCAAAAATGTAGATTTAAATGCTGTGTTTCCTGTTTAGGTCTCATATCAACCAAAGAAAACTGCATGAGTGGATATAAAAAATAATGTCACTCTCCCCTTCAACAGGTATTTATTATCTGTCTTTTAACAGTCCATACTGACAATATTTAAGAATGTAAGTAGCATACTCACAAAATGATAGCACTATATATAAAAATGTATATTACAATACCTTTATGAGGGAATAAAGCTTGCACTGCCCTTGGCTGTACTCAAAAGATTATTCAGATAATAAAGTATTTGACAGAATTATTTTTAATAAATGTAAAGTAGTTGCAAATACTGATTCATTTGTCTATCAATCAGTTGACTATAACCGTGTATGACGTATCTTACAACAAACCTGAGATTTCTTCATTTATTTTTAAACAAAATATATGTATTTCTGTATGTGTGTGACATATATTCTGTAACATAGCACAAGGATTTAAGCTAGGTTTCTGGTCCCAAAGAGTGCCTCTTCCGCTGTTGATTATTGTCTTGAAGCAGCCTCATAAATTCTTGGTACAGACAACAAAGAAAATTGCACTTTAGTTTGCACAAACACAGCTCAATGATTCTAAATCAGTGTCGAAATAATTTGCCTTGCTCATGATGTTTATTTTTTGAGAATGTCTCTTAGTTTTACTGGTTTGGAAGAGAATACATCAAAATAGTGTGATGAATACATAAGTTCATTCCAACAAACAGAAAAGAACTCAATTTATGGATTGCCATAGCTCTTCATATGAGGAAAAAAGAAGAAGATAAAATATATGAACAGTCCAGGCTGCGCTGTTTGGAACTGTAGTTGATTGCCTTAATTATAGTTAGAGGTGCTGATGTGTTTTACTGCCAGAGCTAGGAGTCTGGTGTATAAACCTATGTTGTCTTTGTTTCAACAGCTATATTAGACATCTGCTCAGGGTGTAGGAGCTATGCAAGCAAACTGTCTCAGGCCAAGCTTGGCTAGAAACTTTGCTATATCTAATAAACAGAAACAGTTTTGGAGAATAGCAAGGGCATAATAGTTGTGATACAGCCACTATCATCTTAAAAGTTCACAGGAACTTGAATGTCTGATGTCTGAGGCATCTTTTCAAACACTGTGGGACTCATCTGGTCAAATATAAATATCTGTTATACAGATATCTGCAAGATAGTTATATGAAGGACTTACTACTACTTACTACTTACTACTGTTGGATAGTCGGCTGAATATAAGCCAGCAGTGTGCCCAGGTGGCCAAGAAGGCCAATGGCATCCTGGCTTGTATCAGGAACGGTGTGGTGAGCAGGACTAGGGAAGTCATCCTGCCCCTGTACTCGGCACTGGTGAGGCCTCACCTTGAGTACTGTGTTCAGTTTTGGGCACCTCAGTACAAGAAGGACATGGAGGTGCTGGAGCGGGTCCAGAGAAGGGCAACGAGGCTAGTGAAGGGCTTGGAAAATCAGCCGTGTGAGGAGAGGCTGAAGGAGCTGGGGCTGTTTAGTCTGGGGAAGAGGAGGCTGAGGGGAGACCTTATTATGCTCTTCCAGTACCTGAAAGGTGTTTACAGAGAGAGCGGGCTAGGTCTCTTCTCACCGGTGACTGGTGACAAGACGAGGGGAAATGGCCTCAAGTTGCGCCAGGGTAAGTTTAGGTTGGATATCAGGAAACACTTCTTTACAGAAAGCGTTGTTAAGCGCTGGAATAGGCTCCCCAGGGAGGTGGTTGAGTCACCATTGGTGGAAGTGTTTAAGAGCCGTTTGGATGTGGTGCTCAGGGACATGATTTAGCAGAGGGTAGTTAGAGTTAGGGTACTATGGTTAGGCTGCAGTTGGACTTGATCCTTGAGGTCCCTTCCAACCTGAGTAATTCTATGACTCTATAATTCTATGATTATTTGATAGAGAAAATTCTCAGCTACAAAACACTTTCTTTCGACATAGTCACTACCATTAGGTGTGCATTTTCACTAGTGATCAACAAGAGTCTGCATGCCATGCTGCTAAAAATCTGTACCAACAGAGGTGAACCACTGTTTCAGAGCTGCTATGACAATGTTTTTGCTGAAATACACCTCCCACTGCCTCAGTGTGCTAACATTCACTCTTTGCTCCCCATAAATATTCAGTAAATGTCAGTGAATGTTGAGTGATTTTTTCCTCATGAAAGAATTCAATGACACACCTTTGCTCCGTACACATTTCCATGTTAGATGCCATTTTGTCAGAGTTCCTCTCTGTTACCATCTGTCACACTGCAACAGAATTTAACAGAATATTGGCAGGGAGGTTCAACCTGTAATGCTGTACCACCACTATCCATCTCTGACATCATGGGCTAACGTAATAGAACAGGAGGCATTACTTTCAGAGAAGACATCTTATTGCATTTATTCAAGCCACTTTATGTAACTTTGTCCACAGCAACAGAAGCAAAATGTAAGACTGACCTTTCCCCTCCACCACTTGTTCTTCATTTTTCTCTACTTACCATTTCTACACCTGCTGTGTCTTATACTCTTAAGACCCTGTGAATTCAAGGAATTGATTGAGCTGAGACACATCCATATAAAATAGTACTACTTTTCCATTGCCTGGTTAACTGTGTGATTATTCAATCTTCTGACCTGTCAAAATGGAAGCAGAGGATGTGTTGCAGTAGCAGGATGTGAACAATCATTTAGGATGGAGAAGATCATGGGTGGCTTAATCATACATTGTGTGACTTGTCCCAGAACCACAGTCTGAAACTTGGCTGTGCCACTTCGGTGTTGCAACTTGACAAGCACATGCTGCTCATAACAGGGTGATTAACAGCTCTCCACATTCCTATGGCCACAGCCAGTGGGGCCACCAGCCTCCTGACCTGTTGCACACATAAATCAGGATACACTCAAGCATTGTATTTAGCAAAGAGGCTGCTATTAATAGCTAAGGAAGCAAGAAGAAACAGTGATTTAAACAGTGTCCCAGTGGACTAGGAAAGATTTCTTTCAACAGTCTAGACTGGAATACATAAATAGTAGTATTTTAAATAGCTGTTTTATTCTTATCTTCAGCTGGGAGTTTACCGGGTGTCATATGGCTTGCTGCCACTGTGTATTGCCTGTACGAGAGGTGTTGCAAGATCCCTCTTGGGAGCTGATCTTGTGTTCTGTGCTTCTCAGTTTGTGCCAACCAGGACAGAATGGCCATTAAGGCATTTGTTAGGATATTTAGGAGTTTATGTGGTTTACAGATTAGAATAAAGAAAGATATTAAAACATATCTAGCTAGTTATGACTAAATTATTTCTAAAGGGTGATTTGCCATTCAGCATTTTGAGTTGGAATCTACTCAGAGTAACTGATGACAAGCACAGATGAAACAACTTCTGCTTGCTTGAAATCAATGTGTCTGATTTCCATCTAACTCGGTTATCAAAAGTGAGTAACCTCTGGTAAGGTTAGTTTCTGACTTAGAAAGAAAAGAATTAAAAAAAAAAAAAAAAAAAAGAGAGAGTTAAACTCCAAATGTGGCCTGAGAAACATAAGAAGTTGGAAATTGTAACAAATAGTTCCATAGTTGAAAGACCAATAATTTACTCATCCAGAAACAAGAAGCTTCAAGTTAAATCACTTCCATTCCCTCCTTCCAAGGACTGTAGCATTCCAGGATGTTTCTTATCAAATGTATATTCCAATCTTCAATGAAAGTAGTAGTTGAATATGGACACCTCATCAACTTGTGAGGGGAGGCTTCTTGCCCCGAAAGACTGAAGGGCTGCTGTCTCAGATCTTAAATAAGATGGTCCCAATTCTTGACCCCCAAATACTTGTCTTGGTTTACAGGAATTATCAGGGAAGTTAAGTATTCACATAGTTTTAATAGTGACTATGGTCTTCACTCTCTGAGCTAGTTCTCTCTGGTAATACAGAAGTAAAATGGTACATACACTTGGTAAATTAGAAATAAATTGAGGACTTCCACAGTAAGTATCTCCAAAGCTTATCATTAAACAAACCATATTATTATTATTGTTCTTGTTTTCCAATGAGGAATGTGTATCTGACTGACTAATTTGAGGGATATAGGAAATAAACGCAAGGTCATTTTAAAGACTGTGAATACACAGATTTGAAATAGATGAAGGAGGGAAAAGAAACTGAAAACATGCAACATTTTGATAGTTGGTGTCCCTGACACATAGTTATCATGGATACATTCATGTATACCTTTTGAATAAGAACTCTGTTCCTTTTTTGGAAGAATTTCTTCTTATAGCGACAATGCTGAATTTAGCATTTTGAAGGGCTACTTTTGATCATTTGTTACCTTTCTTAGTAGAATTTTGTCTCAATTCATTTTTTCCCCTCCCTTTTTAGAAATTCCCCTAACTCCTCTTTTCCATTTCAATTCATTCCTAGGCTTCTGCTCAATTTCAAACAGCCAACCTAAGCAAGAGTTTAAATGCTGTAATCATGATGAAGAAAAATTTTAGGGATGAACCTGTCACTAAAAACACAGTATTTACCTGAAAAATAGCTTTTAAATTATTTATTATTATTATTATTTCTCTTTTCTACTTTTCTTGGCATCTTTCTAACATTTGAAACCCTACTTGGCAGCTTCTTTCATCTTCTGAGTGCTGCAAGCAGATTGAACGACCAGTGTATTGAACACCGGCCAGAGATCATTCATCCTCCGAATGTTGAGCAGAACCAAAATCTTAATGAAAAATCAGCTTTTCTTTTCCCCTATGGAAAGTTTATTTTATTGTTTGATATAACTGTCACTCTTTTGTATCTTTTATTTTTAAAGCTATTATTCTTTTTATTTATTTATGTAGTCTATTCATTTATTTTCTTATTCTGCCCAGAATTTCTAGGCAAGATGTTCAGAAATCATTTAGAAAAAGGTTTTGAACTATTTGAACACAGCTTTCAATTCTAAATATTTACATTAATGTTTAAAACTCTGCTCACAAAATTCTAATATACATAATCAGTACATTCATTCTATATTAATTTATCTTCTAATTTTAGAAGTAGTTTCAAATTTCACATTTTTGTTGTGTAAATACTACCAAAATTATTCAAATAAAAAATAAATTTTACTCTATTTTCAAAGACAGCTACAATTCAAAATCATTTTTTTTATTTCAAAAGGTAGTCTAATTCCTTTGTGTAGAATAAATGTATTTATGCAGGAAGGAAGAAGAAAGAGAGGAGAGGTAGAATCATTACAGTCTCTTAACAGCATCTTGCTTTTCAAAGCACTAAATTTACACTAAGATGATAGTCTGGATATACTGGACTGAGTAACCCTACTATCTATTTTAACTTGAATAAAGTAAGGGAAAGAAGTAATTTAAGGAAAATGAAGACTCAAATACATCGACAGCAGAGCTACAGGTAGTGCAAGTATGGATGGAGCCTGTTTTGCTCCTGATCCTCTTTCACCTACAAATGACCCAGAGAGCATGGTACACCTGAGTGCACAAACTGCAGTCTCAATTGATCTTTACTAAACACATATTTTCTATCCAGACATTAAAGTAAATCCAGGTAGCACACATGAGTTTTAAGAAAAAAAATTAAAAAATTATATCCCCAGATACATTATAGAGATCATCCCAGATTATCTGTTAGAAATTCTTCCTTCTGTTTGACAATACAGATGTTATCAAGTCATGAGATTTGCTTGTCTTCAGTATGGTTCATTTGACCTTAACTTTTAGCTATAATTTTCTGAGCTACATACTTACCATCTTACCATGCGCATCTGCTCAGAGATGTGTTAGATTCTGGAACAGAATTGTCTGTTCGTATCTGTAGGGCTGAGCTCAGAGAAAGTGTCACTGACTATGATAACAGTGGTAGAAACAACACTCTTGCTGGTATTTCTTATTAACCTTCTTTCATGTAGTGGTGCTTTGAAATATGATGTCTCACAGTGAAGTGCACTTAAACCCAGTCTAGTTGCAAGCAGAGCAGATCAAGCACATGGATTGTCTTACTCAGAGCACTCTTAATTTTAATACCACCATCCATATCCTTTTTTTTTTTTTTTAATATAACATAGTATTCATCACTCAGTTGCTCTGTTGCAGGTTTTAACCCAATATTCACCTGTTTCTAAGTGTTTTCCTGTATGTTCATTTATGGACTGGTCCTAACGCACAAGATCTTGCATCTGCTCTGAAGTTCTTTACACTTCCTGGCAGAATCTGATACTGAATTATTTCTTCCTCCTTTACAAATCATGCATCTGTCTGTGTTGACTCTCATTTTATTCTAGGGTTTTTCTATAACAATTATTGCCACTGCTCCTGACTTTGTCTATGTTTAGCATACTGTTGGATCTGTCATTTCCAGTTTTAAATGAAAATATTCAGTGACATCAAATGTAAAATACCCTCCAGTGTAAGACTTCCTGCTAATTTTGTGATAATGTTCCAGTTATGTTTTGTGGTTAGCCTTCTACCCATCTATCTTCTTAAAACAAAATGTTCCTATTTAACTTCCACAAAAAATACTTACTATATGATTTATTTCCATTTCCTGTCTTTACACGACTCTTTAACCAGTAGTTTTCTTAAAAACTGGTTCACTCTTTAGCGCCTTCTGTATGTGGAAATTTCTCATCCTTCTCATGAAGTGTATAATCCTTTGGAAAATGCTTCTCTTTATAATTTAATACTACTACTCTTAACCCAAGAATTTTTTCTCCCTTATGTCTTCACATATTTGCAACCATCCAGTATGGTGTATGTTGAATATTGAACATATGCTTGAATGGTATAAAGTGTACAAAAGTCACACTGTGCAGTGCAATCAGGGATACTCCATGAAGGATGCAAAGCCAGAGCCTGAAGGTGAATCAGTACCATAGTGTCTGACCACAGTGGGCAGAATCAAGTACCTGCAACAGGGTTAACTGACAGTCTAAGAGGAGATGAGTGATATAACAGTTTCAGAGAACATCCAGGAAGATGAGTTGGAAGCAGAGAGGGTTGGGCCAGAGCCAGAGTTGGAGACCAACACTCATTCGGCATCACCAGGACAGGGAATGATGATCCTGGGGTGACCTGTAATTGAGTACTAGGTCATAGACGTGGGCCGGAAATTTTAATGATGCCTTCAGAGCCCTGACAGCAGCCTGATACTTAATGCTTACCAATATTCTGCATTGCAGTAGTCCCGATATGCAATATAATACATGTTCTGTAGAGGAAATACATGAAAATGTGCATTTCCACATAAGCTCTGATTTTATCTTTGTAACAGGTACATGACACACTGAGCACAAACTTCAAATTATACATTCCAGTCATACTTCTTTAATGTTTATCTTCAGTACTTTTTTCTTTTTCTGCTTAGTTGTGAAATAGGAGACTACAGGAAAGCAGATTTTCTTGTTAACAATGTTTCAAGATCATGGACCATTATATCAAATAGGATGATTATAAAAAAATAGTGATTCATGAGTTAGGCATTCAAATAACTACTTTGTCAGTACAATGTAGTTGTAACCATAGGAGAAATCTCTAGCATGTTTGGGTCTCAAGTCCTCATGTTTACTGAGTTAAGAAAATGCACACATTTATTGTAAATTATGATCACATTTTAATTGGTATCTAATATTAAAAAGTGAAATACCCATAAATAGGCATAAAATTTTAAATAATCTATCAAATCAAATCTTTAATATTTAAACGTGAAAAACGCTTTTTAGTTCTTATTATACAAATAAACTGCCATGATTTCAGCACTTTGCAAAAAAAAAAAAAAAGAAAAGAAAAGAAAAAAAAAGTTGCTTTGGGAATGGTAAGATAAACAAATTTGAATGCTATGTCCCTTTTCTGACAGTTCCCAGCTACTTTACATCCAAATGAAATACTGACTGGAAGTGCTTGGCATCAACTATAAAGCCCCTGAGATAGTTTCTTCTTTGTCTCTTAACGCCTATCTAACCTATCTAAGAACACTGTATTAGAAGAGTTCCTTTGAACATGTACTGCACGACTACGAGGTGAGGTATCTTTTTGCTACATTGAAGAAATGAATTACTTCTTCTCTCACAGAATGAAAATAACTTAAAAAAAAGATTTTAATTTCTAATCAATTGTGGAATTACTTGTTTATTTGTAGTTACCTTTTACTTTTCTCATCTTTTCTTTAGCATACTCAATAAATAATTCATATTTTAACATTTTTGGTTGACTTTTAATAAGAACTTCACTTTTAAACACCATATAAAACTAACATCAAGCAAGCCTGTACATAAGAATTGATTTAAAGTTGGACTTTGTAGTAACCACTTAACAAGTATCATTCCCTCTTTTTTTTTTTTTTTTCTTCAGAACTAGATTCAAATATCAAAGGAATAATGTTCCTCTAATTCCTAAGGCTTGTGCATTATCAGTGTTCTTATAAACAGAAGGAAAATATATGAATACCACTTAGCATATGTTTGAGACTGTTAGACTGAATATAACTTGACTTCCTTCATCATTAAAATAAATTGAACTTTTTCTTTCTTTGTAAGATAGCAATTGTACTTCTTGGCATGTATCTAACGTAGCTGACACTGTGGAGTGGATTTATGACTGCCATGATTACATTAGAAGTTATCATTATTTAAGATAACTAGTAGATGTAGAAGTCAACTCAGTCATGCAGTATCATTAAAGTTATAATACTACATGGCAACAGAGTATTTATTTTTATATATTTATTTTATGAGGCCTGCTCTGAAAGTAATGACTCTGATTTTATTATGTTGGCTCACAGTGTCAGAGATAGATGCTGGTGGTATGGCAGTAGGGGTTGAACCTTTCCACCAATATTCTGTTACATTTTGTTGCCATGTGACAGATGGCAGCAGAAGGGCAGTCTGACAAAATGGAATCTTACATGGAAGTGCGTATGAAGTAAAAGTGTGTCACTGAATTCCTCCATGAGGAAGAATTACACTCATAGGCATTCACTGATGCTTGCTGAACATTTATGGAGCCCAAAGAGCAGTTGTGAGCGCAGTGAGGAGGTGGGTGCTAAGTTTCAACAGTGATGACAGTAGCAGTGGGTCACCTATTGGTGTAGATATATATGAGTGTGTCATGCAGACTCTTGTTCATCGCTAGCAAAAAAATGCATGAGTGTTGACTACATTAAAAAAAATATATTTTGTAGCTGATATTATTCTTTATGAAAGTGTTCTTGTGCTCTTTGTATCTGTTGTCATTTCCGTGGAAATAAATTGGAGGCATTACTTTCAGAGCGACATACCTAATTTATATAATTGACTACATAAACAATTAAAAATAGGAAATTAAAAATCCCTCAGAGTTGAGGTAATCTTTTTTTCTACCTTCAAAGTAGAAATTTGCAGAGAAAAACCCTATCTGATGAAAACCACTACACTCACAAGTGTCTGTGCCATATTATTTTCTACTTAGGGTTTTCTTCACCGCTTTGAGTACCTAGTAAGTGTATCACTTACTTGAACAAATTCTGCCTGTAACTACACTAAAATAACACAGGCTGCTAACTGTTAAGGATGTGCTTTGTTCAATACTATGAAAACTCACGAACTTTGGTTCTAAAGTGAATAATATTTTGTAGTCAAGGTATATATTTTTTTGTTTGTTTCATTCATATTGCACTTATCAAAAGGCTCTTCTTGTAGCAACCCCTTTACTCTGCTGAAAATGATCTGTTCAGTATGGCTGACATGAGGTACTCACATACACTTCATGAAGACTTGACTCCACTCCTGCTTCCATCAAGACTAGAGAAAGCTTTATAGCCTGTCAATAAATGGGGATTCTTCAAATATGGAAACTGGCTCTTCTGACTCTCACCAGATGGTGCTGCAGAGTATTTTTCTGAAAAATAAACATAAGCACAAAGCAAATGGTTCTCAGAAATGGCTGATTTATATTTCACTCTAATTATTAGTAAAATAATATATAGAGGGGAAAAAATCTGGAGAAGTGGGCCCTTGCAAACCTAATGAACATTAATAAGATCAAGTGTAAGATATTTCATTTGGATCAGGGCAATCCCAGGTGTCTGTACAGAGTAGAAGAACTTACTGAGAATAGCCTTGTGGAGAAGTGGATCCTGATGGAAAAAAAGCTGTACGTGAGCCAGCACTGTGGGCTTGCAGCTCGGAAGGCCAGCAGTATCTTGGGCTGCATAAGAAGAGGAGTGGCCAGCAAAGTGAGGGAGGTGATTTTCCCCCTCTGCTCTGCCCTTGCGAGGCCCCAACTGGAGATCTGCTTGAGAGAGCTAAGCCTATTCAGGTTGGAGAAGAGAAGGATTCAGGGAGACCTCATTACAGCCTTTCAGTACTTGAAGGGAGGAAGGATAACTTTTAACATAGTCTGATACTGATAGGACAAGGGGGAACAGTTTTAAACTGTCTGACCAACCTAATCTCATTCTATGACAAGGTGACCCGCTTAGTGGATGAGGGCCAGGCAGTTGATGTGGTCTTCCTGGACATCAGTAAGGCCTTTGGCACTGTCCCCCACAACATCCTCGTGAAGAAGCTGGCTGCCCATGGTCTGAATGGGTGTACGTTCTGCTTGGTGAAGCACTGGCTGGATGGCCGGGACCAAAGAGTTGTGGTCAATGGAGCTGAATCCAGTTGGCGGCCGGTCACGAGCAGTGTCCCCCAGGGCTCAGTGCTGGGGCCGCTTCTGTTTAACATCTTCATTGATGATCTCGATGAGGGGATTGAGTGCACCCTC
>PPHD01012751.1:0-13664 GCA_002909625.1 Bambusicola thoracicus | reverse complement strand
AATAGCATTTTTGTTCTGTAACCATTGTTCCTGCCAGTCAGAAAATCTGCTTGGTTTTTAATGAAAAATCTGAGCACCAACAAATTGCAACCCTCCCATTCAACATAGACATGCCCTTTGAATTTAATTATGCCTCAGGCAATGCATTATAGCAAGGCATGCAGTAAGTGACACCAAAATCTTACAAGAAACACAGAAAATATCTCCTTGGGGGAAAAATAACTCACTACTGGGTTCTTCTTTTTGTACCAGCATCTGCCTGCTTTACCCCACACAGCCGACTGATGCCAAGAGAGAATCATAGAATCATAAAATCATAGAATGGCTTAAGTTGGAGGGGACCTTAAAGATCACCCAGCTCCAACCCCTTGTTGTGGGCTGGTTGCCCCTCACCAGATCAGGCTGTCCAGTGCCCTATCCAACCTGGCCTTGAGCATCTATAGGGATGGGACATCCACAGCTTTTCTGGGTAACCTTTTCCAGGGATGGGACATTCACAGCTTCTCTGGGGAGCCTGTGCCATTGCCTCACCGCTCTCTGAGTAAAGAATTTCTTTCCAATATCTAACCCAAATCTCCCCTCTTTTAGTTTAAAGCCATTCTGCCCTGCCCTATCACTATCAGACCATGTACAAAGTCTGTCCGTGTTCTGCTTATAATCTCCCTTTTCAAGAACTGAAAGGCTGCAATGAGATCTCCCTGGAGCCCTCTTCTCCAAGCCTAACAAGCTCAGCTCCCTCAACCTTTCTTCATAGGAGAGGTGATCCCTTTGATAATCTTTATGGCCCTCCTCTGGACCCACTCCAACAGTTCTGCATCCTTCCTGTGCCAGGGGATCCAGACCTGGACACAGTAATCCAGATGGGTCCTCCTAAGGGCAGAGCAGAGAGGGACAATCTCCCTCTACCCACTGGCCACCCCTCTGTTGATGCAGCCCAGGATACAGTTGGACTTTCAGGCTGCAAGAGCACTCTGCTGGCTCATGTCCAGGTTTTCATCCACCAGAACCCCCAAGTCCTTCTCCACAGATGTGTTCTCAATGTGTACTTCTCCCATTCTGTACTCATATTTGAGATTGCCCCAACCCAAGTGCAACCTCTTGCACTTGTCTCGGTTAAACCTCATTAGGTTTTTGTGTGCACACTTTTAGAGCCTGTCCAAGGTCACTCTGGTTGGCATCCCCTCTTTCCACTGTGTCAGCTGCGCCAATCAGCTTTGTGTCACCAGAAAACTTGCTGAGGGTGCACTCAATCCCATTGTCAATGTCACTGATTAAGACGTTAAGGAGCACCAGGACCAAGATGCACCCCTGGAAAACACAACTCAAACCCTGAGCTGAACCCATTCAGAGCCACTGCTAGTCCCATCACTGTATGTACCCTGCTCTGGAAGTCTGCAAGACAGTGCCAGCCCCAAGGAAAGCTGGAGGATCTGCTGTGAGGCAGGGACATTCCTGGTGGGGTCACTCAGAACACTCAGCAGGAGCGCAAAGGAAGCAGAGGAATTTGGGAGGTTTCCTTTCCTCCCAGCATAATTTCTCACAAGCTGTGTCAACTAACTGCAGTTAAACAAATACTTGAAATGTCAACATTTCCCATTCTGGGAGGGAGAGGCAGCACCCGTTACATTAGGTTTTGTTGTCTTGGGAGCTGAAACAGTCAGTAAGAGGAAACTGACTGCTTTTTTTCTGAATATTTGCAGAAGAATATTTCCTTGCAAAACAAACACCCACAGCCCTGTTATAATGCAACACCAGGGTCAAGCTCTGCCCTTTCCGTCCCCCCTGGATGCTAATAAGGGATACTGCAATGCCCCTGTGTTATCTGGATCCTCTGTGATCCCCAGTGACTCCCATCAGCAGCAAACCTGGAGGTGCTGGTGGTGTGCAGTGCCTGGATCTGTTTGTTATCAAGATGCAAAGCATTCATATGTATGGGGAGATAACAGTCTCTGATGCCTTCTGATTGCCACCAGGCAAATATCAAGACAAATTCCATCTAACCTCAAAAGTTATACCGCTATAAACAGAAAATGAAGCAATTGCAGTCCTGCCTGTGAGATTCATTCTCTCAAAGTGGCTGCATTTGACCTGATCTCTGCCTTTCATTCTCTTTCTCTGCTGTACAGTTACCTTGGTTCACTGACTTTATAAGGGAAGAAAATTTTTCTTATTGTACACCCGATAGAGCTTCTGTGGGTCTGAAAACACTTGCTCATGACAGAAAACTGCTTCCTTTCAGTGGTGCAGCTCTCAGGAGGCTCTGCAGCAACTGCTCTCATTGAAGGTTTAAAGGCAAGAGGCAGACAGTGCTTTACAGATGCAAAGGCTGGGACTCACAATTGAGTTATTGGGGTTGAATGTACTTCTGTGCAGCAGCTGAGCCACAGCAGCCAGCTGGGCTCACACCTTTAACTTGTAAACACAGAAATTCAGATTTACATGCTACCATGAACTAGCATGATTTTCGGTCAGATTTTCACAATAAATCATTCACTTTGTTGAGCACGATAACTCCATCACATGAGTTCTCCAGATACTTAAATGTTTAATTCCATATTCCACTATTAGCTTGCCCCGCAACTCAGGGCCATACCACCTCTTCAGGTTTCAAACATCAGGTGTAAAATGGATGTAGCAGGAGTACTTTTGCAATAGGACAAGTGCAAAAAAGCTGGTGAGGCTTTGGCACAGGCTGCAAAGGGAGGAGACGGAGTCATCTTCTCTGGAAGTGTTCAAGAAAAGGCTAAATGTGGCACTGAGGGCCATGGTTAGTGGGCACGGTGGGAATGGGTTGATGGTTGGACTAGGTGATCTTAGTGCTCTTTTCCAACCTTAGTGATTCTATGATTCTACGATCCTGAGTACCTCAGCTGGCTTGGAGGACATCTTACTAGCTTTCTGCTAGGAGAAATCAGAATAGCATTGCTTTTCTTTTAGTTGTTCACAGTGCTCCACACTATTTATACATTTGTGTAGTTGACAAATGGTCTAGAGTCTTCTTTTATGCTACAGTAAGTAGAAGTCAACCGAGCTTCACTGCTCTACAGAAACCAAGAGTCTGTGCATCTCACTATGCTGCATAAAAACCTGCAAGTCACAACTGTACCGAACTATTTCTGTGAGTGTCTCCTCTGACAGATAAAATCTGGGGAGCTACTGTCAGATATTTCACATAAACAATGTGAGAGATAACATCAAACATTTGGAAAATGTGCAAGTACAGTGCAGGGAAATATGGTGATTTGTCAGGTTTTAATCAGTTCAATATAATACCATGAATTTTGCACCTAAAGGGCTCAGACTGATGTACCAGTTACCTGTGAATAAAGCTTGTTTCTAGCAAGTGATAATTAATTCTTAAATCTTGGAACTGTCTGAGTTTCAGAGACCCTTGAGCACATTTATATGAAGATTAGACATTGTTTCTTTTCTCCACTTTCCTTTGAAGTCTTCTCTTCAAAGACCGCAGCTCACTGTTCAAGCTGCAGAAAGCCTCTCTTGACAGAGATCTCTTTTCCCTGCATTCACAGAGGCTTTGGGTCTGATGCTGCGTGCAATTACTCCTCTCTGCCCACCGCTGAAGCATAGGGAGATGTCAGCTTCGCATCACCACTGCTGGGGAGGAGGATCGAGCCCTGTACCAACCACGTCAAGTGAATTGCTCACCCTCTGTGGGGAAAACTCACCACCTAACAATGCAGTAATTGATATTGATGGTGCGTGTTGTTCACATCTCATTTTTTCAGACACTTGTTTTCTGGGCTGTGAGAAGCCAGGTTACAGTGATCAAAGTTCAAAGCCTTAAATTCCCTGTAAAAACAAATTCCTCGGGGCTATGCTTAATGTGAGAAGAAATTAGCGGTGAGATTTATACAAGACACATGCCTAAGCTGAAACAGACCAAAGATGCTAAATTAGACTCTCTTCTTATTTATATCCCTATGAACTATAAGCAACAGCTCTGATACTGAATGAATGACCTCCTCCCTAATTTTAGATGGAATAGGATGCATTTGATCCATAGCAAATGCAGCTGAACTCTTTTTTCACACCTTAGATGAACTTTTTACTTCTCTCTCTTCAAGCTGTGTTCTTCTTGATCTTGTCATAAAAAAAAATATTTTGCAACTTCAATTCTAATGAAAAAATAAAACAGCTGTGCAGACAAGGAGAAGTATTTTTGTTTTCCTTCTTTCTATTCTGGGCAACTTTTTTATAGTTCATTGTAAGAGGAGAGGGAGAGGGGAACAAGAGGAGAGGGAAAAAGATGAATCTAGATGAATGTAGGTTGTAGATTAAATTTCAACTCAGTGTGATCACAATAGTGTAGCAAAACACTTGGAAAGAGAAAGTAATGTTTTACTGACCGGCCAAAATTGACACACTCAATATCAATAAAGTTTTAACCAAATCACTGCAAGTCACTGCAGAAGACTTCACACTGAAAATTCATGGGTGTATGTTCACTAAGTGTCTTGCTCATTAGCAGATATCTTTAAAAGATATTATAATTAAATCTCTGCTAGGTATGAGAAGATAGAAGTGCCAGAGAAGTGATGTGCTCAGGAGATCGGAGCCAGTGACAGAATTAGTAGAGCAGCTTGGACCACTCATATATCCTATCTTTGAAACATCCTTTATATCACACTTCTTCACACTTACTTTCCTAATAGATCGAGTCTTTCTCAGTCCTTCTAAGCACTCTGAATGATTTGCTCTCTTGTCATTCCATAGCACACACCCTAGTGAAGGAAATGCTTCTACCATCAGTGAATCTTTATTTTCCCCCAAAAAATTCAATACACCCACTTGAAATTTCTTGAACATGATGCTCCAGGCAACACATTTCTCCATCATCCAGCTTGAGCATGCAGAGCATCACCCCACAGTGGCCCAAAGTGCAGATGCAGCAGCGCAATTGCCCCAAGAAACTTCTCTAGAGGGGCCAACATCCAGGTGAAAAAGAGCCAGGAGAGGAGGTTTACAGCTGAATATCTTTGCCCAAGGGAAAGCAGGCCAAAGAATACAAAATGTCGGCTGAGGGCATGTTGCCTTTGATTGAGTGGAGAAGGGCCTCTGTTGGCTGGATACCCAGAATTAACAACAACAAGAAAATTAGTAAGGCTTGCCAGCTGGGGAAAGACATCTGGCTAGTGATCAGAGGGACCTGTGAGTCAATTAATCCATCTCTGAGCTGGATTAGCACATTGAAACACGCTTCTCTTCACTGCTGCAGAGGGACCTGTTGAATGAGCTGTAAAGATGAATGGAACCAAAGAAATTTCATTTAGATGAAGAAAAATGGCTCTGAAGTAGTGTGTGGGTGGTTTTTACTTCCCTTATGTGCTCAAAGAAGTAAGTACAACTGGGAGAATTTAGGACATGGAGGAGCCATTTAGAAATAAATGCTCTTGAATTTAATATATGTTGGATATATAGTTAGTATCTAGATATCTGCCTTTTTTTTCTATTTTTTCCATTTTTATAGCATACTCAGGATGGAAGATACTGCAAACGCAGATTAGGATCAATAACTCTTCCAGTACATTCTTCCCCAGCTGTGTTACATCAATTTGCCTTGTTTGTTTCTTCAGGAGATAGTTCTGGGCTCTTTTGCTATGAAATAGAAAGGCAGAGCAGTGGCTAAAGGACATCATTCCACATTTAGCTCTGAAGGGACTGAGACTTGGTTTTTACCTTCTCTGTCATTGTAGATCAATGCGACATGTTCTCCTTCTATGCTTTACAGATCATCACTGATAGAACTTGAAGGGACTTCTTCAGTCACTGAGTTCAGTTTGTGTTGTCAAGTGCTATCAGGTCATATAATCCCTTCCATGGATTTCTTAGCTTTCTCTTCAATTTAAATTATTTTGGCAATTATACCTGTTGTCAGAAGGCTTTTCCAAAACCACATTCCTCTGCTATTTAGAAAATTCTTCACAATTTCTAATCTTTATTTATTCAGGACCAGGCTATATGTGCATGTTTTTGTGCCAAAAATATCTCTGAAGTCTCTTCTCCCTGCTGAGTACTCAGCTCTCTGAGGTAAATACAGAGAGCTACCACAAACTTCTACAGTTTTCTTTTTACTCACTTAAATAAGTGAAGACACATTACTCTCATCCCTTAAAAGGGGCTCACCAGTTTCCTGATTACTGCACTGGTCTTCAGTACTAGAATGCATCAGGCAAGGTTTGCCAGTGGAGTAGTGAAGTCTGTTGTTGTGTGTTACTAGTAAGATAATCAGTGCCAATGAAAAGGTGTAGACAGTATAAACCTACTACCCACATCAAAAGACTGTTGGAACGGTTGTGACAAGAGTCACTGAGGACTTTAGAGACATGGTACTGTCCCACATAACTCCTAGACATGGCTTTATACTTAATGCATGGTCAGGACCATGCACCATAAGAATTCTCAATATGAGTACCCTGTTTTAGTTGTTGAGAGAGCTTAGCTGTATGAGGATACACCTCTGTGTACCTACTGATCCCACTGCTTAAGAATGTTCCCAGGTAATTTTAATTTATGAGGTTAGATAGAGCTATTGATGCTGATGTACAGCTTCTCATTTGGCAGACCATTCACAGTTCTAATATGGACCCGGCTCTGCGTGCCGTGATCTAGCTGTAGGTGTCCCTGTTCATTGCAGGGGAGTTGGACTACATGGCCTTGAAAGATCCCTTCTCGCTCAAAAGATTCTATAATTCTGTTCTATAATCATCTGTATTCATGTCAGAGGAGCTTGAAGAATGTAACTGCAGCTCTCAAGCCAAGAGTGACAGAACATCCACCTGAATGTGATCATCCATATCACTTAATTGCTAACACATTCCTTGGCTCTTGAGTTTCGGCCAGTATAAGTCTCCCAGAACAGCTCTTGGGAAAAAGCTGAAAATTGGCTCAGCCCTAATGGCATTCACTACAGACTGCTGGGATGTGACCATCCAGTTCTGGAGTACCAGAGATTTTGGCTGTAAGGGCACAGAACAGCTGCATCAAGTGGCGTCCTGGCCAGAGTGGTCCCTGACCCCATTCTATTTGCTAAAATAATCATAGCCAAACCAGATCAGGTGCAGAAAAAAAAGCTATTTGGATGATCAAGATAATGCACAATTAATTTCATGAGAGAAGGCAAAAACATTTTGAATGCTTTTGAAAATTCCTTCTCTTACTCAGTGACAGTTTTATGTGCAAAAGCTGTCCACAGCCCCTGGGAATTTGGTCCTGTATCCCTTTAACTGGAACATCCCAGATGATTTCAGCTGTCACAGACTATGTTGTCTGAGAGACAGTGAGCTTCGAAAGTACAATATGTACCTTCAAACAGATGCACTACTTCTCTGGGAGGCAATGACAATTGCTGAGCATGATTTCCTTCCCAGTAAATATGAAAACTCCACAGGCAGCAGTCAGAAGACATTTACTGTCCTTCAAGACTTTTCACATGAATCCCTCTCTTTCCTCTATCCCTCTGCTATCTGTCTTCTGTCTCAAGAAAACTGCCAAAGTAGATAAATTCAGAGCTTATCCCTATGAAATGCAAGTGAACCTCAAATAATGAAAAACCAAAACAGCAAATGCCTGTGCATAACTAGGGTCAAAACAGGTTTGGTAAAAGCCCAGTGCAGTGTTTTGCCAGGATATGAGTCCTACTCATATTTACACAATGTTTAAATCACAATATTTCTGCCAAATTTAGCTATCTTAACCAAGGAGTTAGGGAAGGGGGGTGGAGCACCTACCTATCCCTTCCTTTAAGTGCAAAGGAAAGACTCAGACCTGGTCCTCAGTTTGACATGTATTCAGAATCGAGTTTCTACTATACAAAACCATCTTGTCTGGAGACCACCATCAGTTCTTCCTCTGATGATGTCTAAGAAGAAGTAAGTGAAGCACATGAAAGCTTTCTGAGGTGGAGAGAACACATATAGAGAGGGTTTGAAGCCATGGAGTACAAAGAAACAGAAATGTCTCTTCTAGCCTTTCATCCTCACACTCAGAATTCCCAAACCAGCAGAACAAGATAGCAGAAACAGTTAACACGCAAAATGCAAAAACAGTCTTCTTTTCCCAAGCCACAGCCACTATTTGTAGCTAGAAACACGCAAGTCTACAAATCCCAGATATCTTTTACAGCTTTGAGATATCCATACACTCAACTCATTCATTTTGTCTTTCTATACCAAGCAATGCATCTTCTAGGACTTTTTGAATAAAAAGTCACAAAAGCAACCTAATAGATAGATATATATGCTGAAACCAAGACAGAAATTTAGCAAGAAATACGAGGTAGATATAAACACGACAACATCTGAGTTTTGGGCTTTTCTTTGCCTTTATAAATATACCCCAACTTAGTCTCACAGTTCATCCGACTACTCTTACATCATCAATGGAAAATGTGGGACTTAGAGGGATGAAGAAACGTCCCTCCCATCACACTAACATAGAACTGTGAATTCAGCTGTGATTTGCTGGCCATGAGCTCATTAGTTAACCATGAGGAGAAAAGAGTGAACTGGGACTGTTCTAGGAGCATGAAATAACTCTCAATATCCCTTGGCAACCACTAGACCATGTTCCCTTAATAAAGCATAGCAAAATGACCAAGGAAATATAAGCTTGGTCAAAATGATTTTTATTCGTCTAACCCCTGCCAGCTGTAACTGTACAGGTGTTTATTGCCAGCTGTGGCCATTTCAGAAATAGGAAGCCCCCACTCAAGAAGGAATGGCAAAAAAAAAGTGTTTTAAACCTATCTGCAACATGTCCTGACCTTACACTCATGTGTAAGGGGGCTCAATGCTATAAAAAGAAGATGTTAAAGCAGGGATTATTACCTTGTTTACCAGCATGTCCAAATGAAGCTTTGGGAATAATAAGGAAGTATTTAAAACAGATTGCCTGCCTCATTCACATGTCTCAAGGAGGTGATCCAAAGTGTTTTAAAGACACCCAGGAACTTTAAAAGGCACTAGAGCAAGCCCATCAATTTCTAGAACTAGTAGTAGCTGAGCTGTTGGTGTCTTTGCATGACATCCTGTAAAAAAAGCACTGGCATTTGGCTTACTCAGGAGAGATTTCACCATCTGTTATTGTAGAGACCCAATAATGAGAGAAAGAAACACAAATAAGCAAAAACCCCTAATGCTCTGTCACCATTTCAAATTTAGTGAGGTCTTAAAATATTCCTGCACAGGTAGAGGATTTTGCTGAAGGAGAATCAACACAGCAACGGGCTCAATTACATCCAAGTTCCCTATATAAGATCTGTCAACCAACTCCTATCATCACGTCTGTAAATGAGTGTGAGTAATGGGTTTTATTTAAATTTGTGTGGCATTTACTACCTACATCCAGACAGATAATGGACAAATAGCAGAACAATGATCAGCAAGTGGCTATCACTTAATTCATGTTTTATTCTGCTGTTTGTGTTACAGCTAGCGCAAGCAGTACCAGATGGAACAAGTTGTATTGTTATAAAGCAAGAGCAAAATAAAGATCTTACCGATATTTAGGCTCGCAGGAAAGTTCCCAAAGGGAGGATCTCCAAATAGAGATCCTTCCTCCTGGAGAGTCAGCCCTTAAATGGGGGCGAGGAGGGGTGGAGCATGGCTCCACCCCTTCCAATCACTCAGGTGAAACTGCATTCACCTGTGCCCCTGTGGCTGACTCAATGCTTGCCTCAGGTGGTCAATCAGAGGTTCAGGCCATGATTCAACAGTTCCCATACACTTGCCTTCATCTGTCTTCTCTTCTGAACAGGTAAGCACACTCCTTCTGTTTCAGATGGTAATGCAATGACCTATTATGAATTCATTGCAAGTTTTCCATTTTCCATCCAAAATCATGACAGTGATAAAAAAATAAATCCCACTTGTGTTTCCAAAAGGATTTGGTTGCATGCATATACGGTCGGCTTTCTGCGATTGGATTTCTCAGTCCCCAAAAAGACACAGTCATCATCTGAACTTTCTAAGTAGCAAACATAACATTTAAAGAGTCTGTCTGCCATATCAAAAACAATGTGTACCAAGCACAGTGATAAGGGCACAGCATCCTAAGAAATATTGAAATAATCTCTTCACTTGCTGCAGCTCTATTGATTTCAGAAACACAAAGAGAATATGCTGAACAGGAGGAAAAATAACATTAAATAAACACCACGTGAATGTGGTAGTTAATCATCTTACATGCTCTCATCGCTGTCATCTTCCTGCAGGAAGAAAATATGTGTTCAGTTCTAAAACTACCTCCTTTCCATACAAGTATTGGTGTACATTCATTTGCTCTAGCTATCTGAATTCCTCTGGGTTTAGTGAAGCTGTCAAAACCTTACAAGTGCAGATGCTGTTGTGTAAGTAAAATTAATGACACCTCTTCTGCTTCCCATATTTTAAAGCTTTAAATGAGTCTTATTGCTAGGGGAAAGGGGAGGAAGAGTGGAAGGAGCTGTCAAAATGGAATTGTAAATCTTTTGGTGTTTAAATTCTTACACTTGATTGACCTCGTGACAGTGCTTCACATCAGCATTTGTCTTGGTGTTGTAAACCAAACAAACTAGCTTTACCCAGGCATGAATCCCACTTTACAATCTGTTCTAACCAGCTAGGGTATGAGGCTTCAATGGAATGCTCCAGTCAAGCAGGTAAACATCGAAAAACAAACAAGAACACTTGAATTTGCAGAGTTATTACATGTATTTATAGTCTGCCCTTCGAGTGTATGTAAGTGCTGGAGAAAGGGATGGTAATGTGAACATAGTTGTAAGGTTATTATTCAATAAAAGTAAAATACGAGAATAAAGAATACCGATAATAACTGGTGCTTGCCAGAGTTGTGTGTGCTGAGGTTTCTGCTGACACTTGTCATGATTTGGGGTCATAAGTAAGAGTTGTTAGGAGAGAGGGTTTCCTGGATGTCCTTTTAGACCCTACGTATTATGGTTTGCACAGATAGCTCTAAGCTGGCTATTTTTGGTGTGCTGGGAGGACTTCCCAGCAATTCTCTGCATACAGCTGCAAGGTGAAGGCTGTTTTCAGAAAGCAGTGTCAGCCTACCAAGCATTACTGCCTAAATGCTGTCTGTCTATGCCAGTGACTTTCTCCCAGAGTAATTTAAACTCAACTCAATAGAATTTATTGACATCCTCATGTTTTAGCTAGCCACCCTACACTCCTCCACTGTCGTTAGGAAGACTCTTCAGAAAGTCTGAACAAGATCCAAACCCAGGGGCTCTAAAAGTCCTGTGAAGGAAACTGCCCATGTCCAGAAAGGTTAGGGATCTCTTGCAAGATAGCTGGCTAACACTTTTTCCCTCTGTGTGCTAGCAGCATGAGCAACTCTGCATGGCTTATTTAATTACTCTTCCTTTGATTCATTTGGAGGATGGAGGAGCTGTGATGTTCTGGAGAACATCTCCTGTTTTTCTATGATGTGTGTTCTTCATTCGTGCTCAACCTAGCAACGTATTCCCTTACAACCTAGAAAAAATATATTTTTCCTTGAAGAATATGTCACAGTGTTGAAATTAGGTCTGAGGTATGTCACCAGCTGAATGAAATTGGGCTGAAGCTGGGAGAAGATGGGATTAATGTTACTATCCAATGGGACCAAATTTCTGCTGCACCCAGGGCCTCACTTAATTTGCCTCCAGACAAAGAACAAAGCGCATTCACTGACTAGAATACCATTCACTGGAGAAGTGTATAGCACATTACAAACATTAATTCTTAGGACACATCCACAAGGTCAGAAAGTAATTGTATCTCTATTTTATATAGGCACAGAGAGGTGAGCCAAAGGCAGAGATGAGACTGGAACCAAGTTTCAGAGCACTGCTTTACTTACTGTGCTGGAGCCCTTCCAAAGAATGGAGAAGGAATTTTTATGTCATACTGTGATCCAAAGCCCAAAGCCAATTGAAAGATTTTCATGGATTTCAGTGACTTGAATGCAGAAAATGTGGAGTATACATGAGCTTTCCTAAGAGACTTGGGGAAGTCAGTCCTTAAATTGGAGGCTGTCATAAAGTAAAAAGCTACTGAAGGGCACCTTCATGGATAGTTTCAGGATTTTCTCTTTCTCATAAAAATAAAATGGTTACTCAGGGAACTTCTGTCCTGTTGTAGAGCTCTCTCCTCTTGGTTCTGCTATGGGCTACATAATCACTACCCTGCTGAAATTCAGAACCTATCCAGAAAAACAATTTTATGAAGAATTGGTACAGTGACAACAGTAGTCTGATTAAGTAAAGCAACATTTGTAAAGAGCAACGACAGTTAAATCAATGTTTCTGGTGAGAAAACAGAGAAAATTTAGATAATGAAGACCTGAAAAAGGATCATACCCAAAATACTATCTGCTTTTTCCAACCATACAGCAACTACTGCTTCCTGCAGTCCCACAGCCCTGAATTACATATGGACTGGACTAGACTGGAAACAGCACCTTATTGTCTCTAGATTCTTGTTCTCTTCACTGTTCTTCAATGCCAGTGAGAAGCTTTTGCTTTGCTTCTTCTGCCACTAATTCACAACCATGCTTTTCTTCCTCAGCATCCCATTGGTAAAACAAAAGGGATGGTACTTATTCTCAGTTAAAGAGATATTATTGTGTAGTGAAGAAATATAAAATATTCTTGTGTATTAGTTCAGGCAGTGGTGTGGAAAAAACTGTTCACAGCTCCATGAAAAATATTTCTGAATGGAAAGATTAGGTGTTCAAGACAGAAGTAATGAAAGGAAACTGAGATGTGTTGCAAATTTACTTCCGTGTTGTCTTGCTACACCACCTGGGAAACGAGCCGTCCCTGAGCAAAGATAATGTCATTACTTCAAACTCATGGTATGTGCTGAAGAACAGCTAATGCTCTGTTGTAATTGTTTCCTGAATATTGAAAGCAGCCAGAAAGCCCACAGGCATGCATGAGTATCTGTGTTCATTGATACTCTCTGGCTGATGGAGAACATATAAATTGCTTGCTCTCTCCAGAACTGTATTGCTTCCAAACATCAACACGTTGATTTGAACAGCAAATCTCAGAGTTGAAAATGGAAACAGCAGAGTTAACAGCATCGAAGCTCCCAGACTCCATGCTGACCAGCTGATTGGTTTTTAATCTCTACTCTGTTGTTCCTCTAATGCAACAGATAAAGATGACCAAATATGGAAGTTTCTCCCATTGATCTCTGCATTTTAATAGAGAAAGTTTGCACCTTCTATAAGAAACATAAATAATCGGTATACTTGCATGGAGCTCTAACAGTCATGTTAATATGGTCCATGTACTTGTTTTGTAGATTAGTTTCTTCCTTTCCTAAAGTGGTTTACAATGTAGACTTAAACACACTTAATTCTAGGGTCACCAACATGCATCTGTCAAACGCTGTTTGTTCATTTCTATATGTGTCAGAAAAACTGTTGTTCCAGACTGAAAGCAGCCATGTCCATATACCTGAACCAAGATCCAATTCTGCAATTCCTGCATAAATACTCACAAACTCTCTGACTTTTTCTCTAGAAAAGGACTGTCTTACTATGCCTATTCTAATTCAATACACTTTGTATTAGATTCACTAAATAAAGGAGAGAAGGAGGAAGGATTTTAATTTTTTCAACTTACGGATCATAGAATCATAGAATGGCCTGGGTTG
>PPHD01012750.1:0-17808 GCA_002909625.1 Bambusicola thoracicus | reverse complement strand
TTTGAAATTACTAATACTATTCTTCACTACAAAGCATGTAGTAATGACAGAGATGTTATTTTACTATCCAAAAAGAACGAGATCTACAAAACACCTCAAGGAGTAATCTTAAGACGCTTCAAACTCTTTACAAAAAGAATTGAGGAAGTTTTATTTCTCTGAGGAAGCAAAAGGTTTTTCTTTTCCAAATAAAAACGGACAACATGATCAGTAAAGCTGCAGCTGGCTGACGTGCCACAGAAGTCAATGTTATTCACAAGGACAATGAATTCTCAATTTTTACCTTACGCTGCAATGGGTTTGAACTGGAGAAAAGAGGAAATAAAGTAGTAGCCAACTGGAGCTTTCCTAAGAGTACTATAATACATTTATATTACAGCGTTCATGCATTTTTTCATCACAGTGCTACTGATAGTCCACATTTCTTGTAAAAGACTGATAAAAACAGCAAACTAAGTTTTCCTGCTTTCTGAATCTATTTTCAGAACCAGAAAACTTCAAAACATATTTCTCAAAATAAATCCAAGCAGGTTGTAAGGAACAAGCAATCAATCATGAACAGAATGGAAACAGAAGATGGTGTCCTTTTTAACTACTTTTCATATTTGAATAACAAATAGCTAGAAATTCCTAGCTACTATTTTAAATCAGAAGACTGAGAAGTACACATCATCATCATCGTCATCATCCAGCGACAGTGTTCGGAGCCTCAAGTGTATTCATAATAATTTGGGTACAAATTTGTTATGAAGTGTATAAAGTTGCCGTAATAAATACATGAAAGCCTTACAGCTAGCCATGAGAAGTTTCCTTAGAAGAAAGGAATTGTGATCTGTAAGCTAACTGTAATATAATTTTCACATTAAGTTACATATATATACAAGGAAAGCTCACGAGCCCCTTCCACACACTGTCCACTTAAGATTAGAAAGCTCTTCTGTTATCTTTTCAAATGACCATTCCACCTTGCCCCCCAGCCAAGAATGATGATATGGAGAAGAGATGAGAATAAAGTTCCATCTTTTTAAGGCTACAAGCACAAAATCCAGCCTTAACAGGTAAGCCAAGCATTCACTGCTCTAGGTAAAAAACAGGAATTAGAATATACAACATCACCACCTCTTGGTAAATAAATAAATAAGTAAAAAGTAAATAAAATGATAGTTTTAAAAGTAAAGCAAGCACATGGCTCAAAGCTGCAGCTTCATGGAATTCAAGAAGACCGTAGCTTTGATGTGTTAACAGGAGATGGATGATCACAAGACGTGCCATTTGGTTCACGCTTCAGGTCAGTTACAGAGCACACGAATCACACTCTGTGGTTGAAATTAAACCAGAATATGCAGTTCAAAGGGTATACCTCATGGACTCCTACCACTAAAAAGCATTGAGTCCATAGACAAAGACCAGTCTAAAGAACTCTCTGCCTTAAAGGCAGTGCCTGAAGCACTACCAGGCCAGCAGTCCACAGGCAATGAGCTCTATTATCTGAAGAACTGACAGGCCAGAAGGCACTGGGAAGTCTGGCAGCCGCACAAACTGAATCTCAGGGAAGGTTAGGATTCAATCAAACAAGAAAATGAGCCTCTAGAAGAATGCCAAATATAAGAACTACTTCATTTTAGAGATCATGCTTTATATATAATGATTCTTCTTTTTTAAAGCATTACTTGTAAAAGTTGTGTTAATTTAACAAAGAATCTGTATTTTTAATCCTGCAGCTCAGTACGCAGCATTCAGTAAATGTAACTCACAGACCATCATGAGATCAAAACTAGTTTTTCTGTTTGTTTGCACTGCATATGAATATAGACTTACTGCTCAGTATCCATTAGTGTATAACATCTGAATGCTTCATAAATAACAAAGGCGTGGTCTGAAAAACTAACAAATGTATTCCTTTCTTTTCCCTCGATTCCTGGTTTAGAAGGCAGACTAAATTGAAACGTATCTGTTAATTTTAAGTACCTGGTGTTACATGACCCAAAGCTTTTCCTTTTTCAGAGCACAGAGTAGCCTATTTGAACACACATCTGTACACATGAAACACAGGATAAATCAACTTTGGCTGCAGCTAAGAAATCACAACACTTCCACAAATTTGTCACTACTACTCCACATCAGATTCATAAGGCAGGCACACATTAAAACCCAAACTCCAAAACCACAAGCGCGTATGGTTCAACTTTAGGAAGAACATCAGATGTTTTCTGTGGATTGTTGTCTTGATACAAATTAACCATACAATGGCCTCAGTGTGCATCAGAGCCACAGCTTGCACCACAGAATACATTCAGATGCTTGATGCTCCGCTGCTATATACACCCTTAAGTATTTCCATTTTAGCTGTGTCAAGCATACCATCCACAAGCCTAAGCAGTTTTCTTTGACACAAACCAGTGGTGAGAATATCTCCACCCGAGAAAATCAGAACTGGGCTCTAGGCTTTCCCCAGCCTTAAATTAAAAGTTTTCATATCCCAGAGGAGCAGTCCTACTCCAGTTCTGCTTTTACCCAGCTCATGGAATTTTCCATCTCTATTGTTAAAGATCTTTCAACACTCATTGAGGCTTTAAAGATTTATGCTGAGGATACACATAAGAGAGGGGAACCACAAATCCTGACCCCTTTTCTGTGTAGCTTACGCATTGTGCAAATGAGGTAAAGAGATGTATGAAGTAAGAATAAAAACATCAGATTGATGTTTTCCCCTCTGCAAAAATTAACCATTTCAGCACTTCCCTTTTTCCATCTTCAACTTGGATGCCATACTTACAAAAGAAGATTCTGAAAGCTGTGCTATAGGCATGATGTTAAATACTAGATATAAATAGTGCCAAGATATAACCCAAGAGGAAGTGTTCTTCCTCTTACCTCTTTGTCTTAAGGTGGAGGGAACTCTTCAACATATGTATCAGAGCTTGTCCTGCAACCACAAAAGCTGTGTTCAGCGGAAACTGGTTTGCAATAATCTACCTCAACAGTTCCGGGCAAAGGTCTACTCTTTGTCCTGCCTTTATTTCTCAAAATGCATTTAGAAATCTGCATTAGGAGACTGAATTCTAAAATCTGCACAGGTTACAGAACTGGATGCTGACAGAGGAAGGCTGTAGTCTATTCAGAGATCTAAGTACTAGTAGCATAATTACACTGTAAATAAAAGATCAGTAATGTAAACTTCCCAATAATAAAATGTAAACAATCACAGTATTTGACAGATGAAATTCTGTATGGAGGGTTAGTATCATTTGTTAGACAAACTCTGAAGGGAAAAAAAAAAAAAGACCAAAAACAAGCAAAGGAAAATACACTGAAAAAACTGAACTGAAAGTCTGAGAACCTTAACATCAGACAAACATAGTCCAGTAGAGAAAGCTCATGTCTGTCTGAAGCTGGAGATGATGTAATCAATAAAAGAGGTAACTTGAGTATGATCAGAGATACAACAATTCAGAAAAATACAGCTTGCAAAAATCCCCAGGTTTCTCTCCAGCATGTCAGGTAAGAAAGCATCAATTTCAATTGCAACTGTAGTGTTGACCTTGCTTAAGAAGCACTTTCAACATAACCACTAGATCAGAAACTGAGTGATTTCTCCCACTGCAATAGACACACCTTTCACCCCAACTGTTCTTTTTTCCTACCCATGCAGGGGGAGTGTGTCTGAACTACCCTCGTAAGTCAAGGAGATAAAATATGATGGTTTTTGGCATTACTCTCCCCTGCGATATTTTCTGTATAAGTCATTTCATCAGTCTAGACTCAGACTGCGTAAACAAAGTGGGTTTGAATTTCTAAACTAGAAAGAAAATCGGACATCTATTAAAATAAGAGTTTAAAAACAACAAAAAAAAGCAGCCTAAAATGAAAAGTCCTGAAACAAACAGGGCAGATCTGTATTGCCTTTTCAAAGTTGGCATTTCTCAATCAACCATCTCCATCTAGTGGGATCAGCAATGTTTGTAATTCTTGCATTTTCCAATTCACATCAGAAATAGTTTCCCTAGACAGAAGTATTTTTGTTTCAGTAGAGCTTTTATAGACAGAAATCCAGCAACTATCTCTTCATAGTTGAACTAGAAACAGCAGACATGTTTTTCTGAGTGAAAGCATTAGCTATCTTGAAAGATATCACACTAAAAACTACAGACAGAAAAATAATTCTAAAGTAACAGCCCAGTACTACTGAGTCCTAAAGACAGTTCAGTAAAACATCTATTTCCAATATAAACCCAAACCCCCGTGAGTTATTGAAAGATGTACTATATATCACTTTATCCAATGAGCTTTTGATCTCACAGAACATTCTTATTCAAGAATCATGTGAAAGTCTCGGACAGCTCAGGCTGAACCAGAAATAAACACAGAAAAAGAAGTTATAACCAAACAATTATTCAGTTGAAAAATTAGGCATGGAAAATAAAACAGATTAATTCTATTTACCTTTAGCTTATCTGGTGAAGTGTATGGAGCTTCAGGGGCATAAATTCTGAAAATATCAGCAAGACAACAAGCTACCAGCAAACGTACGTCTTTATCAGGATGCTTGAGGAAAAAATCTGAAGCGAGATGTAAAGCAAGATTTAGGTACAGCTCCTTTTCTTCTTCAGAGTCCTGGTCCATATCCATGAAGGTTTTCACAACCATCTATAAAGAAAGCATAAAAAGACTTCAATACACATGACGACAAAATGCGCAACACCTATCAGAAGCAACGCAGCAGGAATTGCTTGAATAACAGTAGTAAACCCAACACCTTATTTTTCATGGTATGAGAAGTATTAGTCAAATTCTCTGCCAATTGTCCCAACAGACACCTTTTGTCAGAGGTGACAACAATCCAGCAGTAGACTTTCATGCATATTTTTAGAGCAAATACGTTGTCAAATTGATCAGAAATCAAAAGATACAGAAGGAGGCACTGAATAATTTGGAGAACAGCAAAACTTTATTCAGACTGTGCATTCCTCCCTTAAGTATTTAGGTTTCCAATGTATTTTTTCCCCTTTATTCTCTTTCAGTTTCCAATTTTTTTTTTCCTCCTACTATCTTCAACACCTTTAGATAATATAAGAAGTAATTTTACAAACAGCAAAGGAGAACCGTGTTCACTTCTGTGGAAACTAATTAAATTCATATATTTAACAAGGTAACAAACAAATACTCAAGTGTCATTAGTGTTCTTGTAACAAGCACAGATTTTGTCATTCTAGCAACGAACTTTCCATTTCTCTTCCCTGACAAGATAAAATTCCATACCGATAAAAAAAATTAGGCAGCTTTTCTCCAGTGCAAATCTGTCACAGCACTTACGGAAAACAAAGTAAAACAAGATCGTTTTCTTAGCACGCTTTCCTAATTTCTGGCAAAACAGTGAGTTACAGAATTCCTGGGGCTGAAATTGCACCCAGACCACCTTGATTAATACTCCTGGAGCTTCCAGATGTGGTCCACATTTCTTCACACATTCAATTTTTCTGGCTCCTACATCCTCCTACAGTAATACGCTTTACCATTTCATTTCCAGTAATTTATGGAAAAGTATAAGATCGCTGGTCTAAAATGTATGACTCGTGACATGATCCCTTAGCTCTTGCATATTAAGAAAAACTGGAAGAAATGCTTTCCTCACAATATTCACCATTTCTAAAAACATTTATCACCTTTGCCTTTTCAGTACTACTCCCTATTTCTGAGCATTTGCTTTCCCTTTCTCCTCTCCAAACCCACTATAATTTGGAGGACGGGTTGATCAGCAATGCATACAACTTGCCAAGTTATGCTAAAATATAAATTCACTCTGCATATTCTATTCTCAGACTTCACAATAATTTGTGTTTAGATAAATGGAATGTCTTCACTTACCAAATAGCAAATTACCTGCTTGGAATTACAAAACCTACAAAGAAGAGCTTCTTCCCCCATTCTTATGTGAATTCAGCAGAGAGGGAAATGAGGAGGTTAATAGTCCATTTATCTGTAAACTTGTTTTCTTTAGCTCCCGCAACTGTGTTTATAATCTATGCATACGCACTTGTGATGTTTTCAATAGCCTGGATCACCCAATTCAGTAAAAGGAGGACATGTGGTTCACACTGTCTGCATAACCATGAATGCAAAGCCAGCGTGAACAGCTGGACAAGAAACATGACTTCCTGCAACGTACACTTATCCCGCAAAACGACAATACAAGGACTGGAAATTCAAAGCCAGCAAATGAAGATATAAAAGAAGAAATATCAGTAAGAACTGTAGGCATTTTCAAGAGGTAAAACAGACAAAAAAAAATGTCGGCACTATCATCTTTATCTATGAGTAACTCCCAGCAGGAGAAATAATAAACATTGCATTCTATTAAACATCATAGAATGCGCTACAACACCCATCAATTAAATTCCCAAGGAACCGAAAGGTTAATGGTGGAGGAAGGAGGAAGGAATTCTTGTGCTTTGGGGTTTTTAATTGTTTTGTTCATTTACTGGTAGTACCAGGCAACTTACAAATACATTTTAGGAAAATTTCAAATTAAGCTTTTCCAAATCATAGAATGCGTAAGGTACCTCTCCCAGATCTGTTTCCTCCTATTTCTCAGGGCAAGCCCAAGTGGCAGGCTTCCCCTTTGGATAACACTAATAAGCCTCCCATTTTGTCAAAGTACATGGGTAGATAAAGAACAGGAGCAACATAATTATCCACCAAGCATTTCCATTCTTTCTGTAGGGTTAGGCCAAAGAAACTGGTCAAGAAAAACAGGAGACTCAGTATACATTTACATAGTATAATCAAAGACTTTACCTTATTATTCTCATATTAGCTTCTATAAAGTGGGTTTTATACTCAACCTTGTAAGAAGCACAAATGCATATATGGAATATATTCTGATGTATCTGCATTCTTTCCAAAATTAAGACCTACCCCCTTTCACACTTTCCAGCATTTTCATATCTAAAAGCGCCGGCTTACTACAGGAGGTGAAGTAAAATTTAAGTATATGAATATATATATACATATATATAACACTTTCAAATATATTTGGACCAGTTATTTCAAGAAAGCATTCAAAAGAAGGCACAATAGTCAACAAGTTCCTCCTTCCAAGCACAGAAGAGGTTTTGTCCAAAAGAAAACATAAACGAAATGTTTTCAGATAGAAAATACTGTAACAGGACCATTGAATGTTGTATACAATAAACATCATAGAATTACTGGTAACGTGTTTACTAACCTTTAGCCTTCTCACCATCTCTTCTTTAGATATTTTATCAGAGATTTCTTTGACTCCTGGAGGATATGTGATTTTTCCATCATTGGCTCTCGTCTTCGAATGAGCCATGATTTCACAATTTTAAAACTGTAAAGGAAAAAGAAAAAAGACAGTCAATATTAATTATCTACTTTGTGCTTACCTTTTCTGTCCTGGTTTTAAAAGCAGTTATGTAGATTTGAAGGGTCAAAATCCCACTAAAACATTACAGAAAAAACTATATAAGCAAATGGAAAATTGACAAAATACATTTTCTTTCAGCTTGTGGCTGGCAGCAATGCTTTTGACATTCAAGAAGACTGTCCTACAGTACAGTAAAACTTCCTAGAAGTACACAACTGAAAAGTCCAAACCCTTCATTCCTGAATGTATTTGATTATCACACTTAGAGATGTAACCAAGTAGCTTGTTTGAACTGTTACAGTCACTTGTTGACAATAAACTCCAGTCAGCTTAGATTCTTACACTCTGAATACAGACATCTAAAGTGAACTTCATGTTTTCTAAACCATTACAGAGAGCACAATTTCCCTAGATGTCTAAACAGCAGTGCTTCAGAAGTGTTATGCATCACCAATTTTAATTTGCAGATACTGCATTTTCAACAAGTTTTACCATACCCTGAAGAGAGTGACAGTAATCTAGATAAGCAATCTATAAGGGAATGCAGCAGGTACAGGAGCAGAGCAAGCTCATCGGAAGTCTTTCCTCTATTGCATAAACCCAAGTTTTTAAACAAAGAAGTGCAAATAAGCAACAATCTCTTATTCCTAAATTCCAGCTATAAAAACAGCTCAGCTATTCAGTCCCTTAATGTGTGCTTCAATTACTTTAGTCACCTAATCTATCCTAAACTATGCAAACTCCTACTGCAGTAGAGGAAGAAGATTCACGTTAATCTTCTACTTCATGACTGAAAGCTTTATTTACATAAAGCAATTAATAAAATCAGATAACAGCGAATAAAACTAAATGACACGTGTTGGGATGATTAAGATGTTTTCAAAAGATCATGCAAACGCAGCCAAGAATGCAAAAATAAAAAGAAAGGAAACTTTTCTGTACCATTACCTTCCCGCCACCCTGTTTTATTAGCCTGAAATACTTCTTCCCAGTGTTTGCCTTCCTGAACTGTGCAATCCAAGTCAGGCATTTTCTTCCTACTAAACTCATATATAAAACATAGAACTCCTCAGAACTATAACAACAAAACTGACCAGAATTTGCAAGGAGAGGCAGTACAGTAGCAAGTTCCATAAGAGGACAGCATAACTTGCCACAGTTGAGACTTAAGCACCAAAATCAATGTCACTCTACACTGAAAGAACACTGGAACACAAAATAAACTCGCCCACCCACGCCCCTAAGTACCCCAACCCATTTTGTATCCCTCGGTTCACATTTCAAGATGACAACATAAGTTACGGGTTTTTGCTTAACCTTCAGTAAGCTTCCATGAAACATCTTTTGTAAAGAACACGGACAGCACAACTTTTATTTTAGGAAATGGGGAAAATGAATCAAATGAACATAATCAGACAAATTCACCAGTAAGTTAACAGCTTTTAGGAAACATCTGAGACACTAAGCCTGAAAAAGAAAGCCCTAAATGATGCAATTATCCACTTTTCTTTACTGAAAGAAAAAGGTCATTTAAGGCCAAAGCAAAGAGCTGACAACTCCAACATATTTTCAGGTTTTCAGTTCAAACATCAGGGTACGTTACTTGGCTGTAATAAGCAGGAACAAAGACCAGCATATTTCAGTATAAAAGGTCATCAACAATTCATCATGAGATTTATTTACTTTTTCATCCTTCACTTGCACATTGTTGGGTGAAGCTGCTGAGCTCACGTCCCACATCGTCTATTATGCATGCCACGTCCCAGTGTCACCTCGCTTTTCAACATACTAACTGAAGACACTTGACAGCCATGATATGCAGTGCAATTCTATAGCTACACAGCAGCCAATGCTGTTTGTCTTCTCTTTCTGAAGGGCAGTTGAAATGAGTTCTACTTACACTTGCAGTAAAAGTAGATAGTGACAAAGTTGGGGGATGAACAAAACACAGTTAAGTAACCTTTTCTAGTACTCCCTGGAAAGTGTGACATCCCTCCAATTCCTATTGTATTTCTTAGTATACTGTCATGACAGTAAGTTTAGAACTCCTCCATAACACAGAAGATATGACCAAGTTCACTCTGCTTGCTGTTTGATGTAGATCCCACATTACAGCTTCCAGATGGGATGCTATACATGATGCAAACACTGATCTTAACCGTTCACCACAACAGACAGGAGCTTTGCTATCTTCACTCTAAGAATACTCCAACAGCATTCAGTGCTTTCCTGGACCAGCCAAACTCACCAACTCAAAAAAAAAACCCAAAACCTAATTGGTTTTGAAAAGCATGTGACATGCATCAGAGCTCATTCAAAGGAAGGAACAGGAATTAAGGGAACTGGGGATCAAAACATCCCCTTTCCAGTGGCAGACAGCTGACAGATCAGATCAACTCGGTTAAAATTTGATTAGAATATGGTGGCATAGTCCCATTTAGAGCACTAAGAAACAATTTAAGCCAAACTAGTACATTATGGTCAAAGTTGAACCGTTTGGCTGACATGTTCTGACACACAAACAAGCTTCTAGCAATCAAACTCCAACATGGAACGTATGTATTTACATGGCAAGGTTTCGGTAGCAGAGGACTGCAGATTTGGTCACTGTGAGATGAGATTGCTGCCCCCATGTTGGCCAGAGCCACACCACTCACTCACTCTGATGGCTTCACTGTGAGAGTGCATTTAAGAAAAGGTGAAAATCACCACACAGCTGCTGCTGTGTGAGAGGAGTAAGGGATGGGTAAGCCAGGAAGACAGAAGCAGCCCTACAGCCCCCCAGGTCAGTGCAGAGGAGAACAAGAGGTGCTCCAAGTGCAGAACAGCAGCTTCCTGAAGCCCACACAAGGTCCATGGTGGAGCAAGGCTGTCCCCTTGCAGCCCATGGGCACCACACAGGAGTGCATCTCTGCATGCCAAAGGCGGAAGCAGGCCTCAGCCCACAGCTGCAGCCCATAGGGGACCCATGTTGATGGGTTTGTTCCTAGCAGGAATAGACTGCATGCTATGAAAAGGGTGCGTTTATCTCAGGAAGAACTGCCATCAACAGGGAAGGACCCACGTTGGAGCAATTGAAAAAGAAGAAGAAGGAGCAGCAGAGATGAAGCATTATGAACAGACCACAACCCCTATTCCCATCTTCCTTGTGCTACTGGCTGGGCAGGTATGGAAAGGAGGAGGAAGAGTCAGGAACAAAGAAGTGAAGTTGAGACTGTAAGAAGAAGGCGTGAGGGGAGGAAGGTGACATGGTTACATCTGTTTCTCATCATCATGCTCTATTTATAATTGGCAGCCAATTAACCTCCCCTTGGTTAAGTCTGTTTTGCCTGTGACAATAATTAGTCAGTGATCTCTCCTGTCTTTAGCTCAACCCATGAGTTTCCCATTCTTACTCTTTCCCCCACTTCTGCTTAAGAAGGGGAGCGAGAGTGCAGCATGCAGCATGGTGGGCAGCCAGCCAAGGTCAACCCACCACAACACTCTACACCATCAAGAAAGCCATTACTGGAAAGATTTTTCTTCCTCAATAAATCCAAGTTTAACTGGAAATTATCAAAATGAACCACTCTGTTTAGTCAGAAGGAATGGTCAGCAGTTTTTAAATTAAAACCCCTTTGACCAATTTGCCTCATCCAAGGAACTGATTCTGAAATTCACAAATGTAGGACTTCCACCACTGCAGGGCAGCACAGCCCTCTGGAGCACCGCAGTATTGATCAGGTTGGAGAGTTGCCTTCCCATTGCAAGTTGAGATTCAGAAAATACATTAGAAGGTATAGGAGTTGGATTTTTGGTAGGAACAGGTGTATGTAGGTGCTGGGCCAGCGAGAATTTTTATTTATGCCTCATTTTGCACCCTCAACAAATAATAAAGCTTGACAAGTCTACAGTTATGTACCGTACATAACATATAAGGGAGCATATCAACAAGACAGGCAGTGGTTGTTTACAAGGGTGGATAGCGATAGGACAAGGGGGAATAGTTTTTTGCTAAGACAAGGGAGGTTTAGGTTAGATATTAGGAGGAAGTTTTTCACCCAGAGAGTAGTGATGCACTAGAACAGGTTGCCCAAGGAGACTGTGAATGCCCCATCCCTGGAAGCATCCAAGGCCAGGCTGGATGTGGCTCTGGGCAGCCTGGTCTGGTGGTTGGCGACCCTGCACATAGCAGGGGGGTTGAAACTCAATGATCATTGTGGTCCTTTTCAACACAGGCCATTCTATGATTCTATATTCTGAATGAACCTAGCATTTTAAATGTGAACTACACTCTTTGTGCAGAAAGCAGTGGTACAGTAGGAGCTGAGATGCTGGATGCTGCTTCTTTCAACACAGAAGCATTGCTGCTACTATGACTTCGAAGACATTAAACCAGGAAAACCAAGAGCAAGTTTGTATGTCTGAAGAAGCACACGGTAAAAATGGATGTGTATAAAAAATGCTAACAAGTTAAAAAGTGATTTTCCCCTTGCTGGGTACAGAGAGAAGGAAGGGAGTATATAAGAAACAACTGCAAGAAAAGCAACAGAACTGACAAAATACACATTCTTTGTACAAGGATAACTGGAGAATTAAAGCATGGAATAAGCATTAAAAATTGAAGATGCATTCATGCATTTATTGCACATTGAAACAGGACAGATTAATCATCCATTTCCCGTGTGAAAAAAGTTAAATCAAAAGATCACAATGCAAAATTATAAAAGCCAGAGAAAGCATGTTTACAGAACAATTCATTACTCTAAACAGAATTCATTAGCAACAGGTGGCATTGCCAAAATGTGCTCAAATTCAAGTAACTGAAATAGAAATAGTTAGTTCTGTACAAGATTAACAGGACCCTGTAGTTACCCAATTCCAGGTGAGCAACTTCACCAGCCATGACATTAAGTATTAAGGAACCTGATATTCAAATTGTTTCTATATAGTATTTAATCTTTTACCAATAATCTAAATACACGCTCAACACCACAAAACAGATCACACACATGCAAAAAAAACTTGGATTGACATCTTGCATGTTAAGTACCTTAGCAATATATTTTACAAGTCAATAAATATCATTACAGAATATTAAGTCAACGATCTAAAAGGTGGATTTAAACCACATTCAACTTAATTGTATTTTGTTTGGATGACAACTCACACTGCCTATGGTGATTTAATTAACTGTGCTAATCATTAAATAAACTATGCCTAAACACACATGAAGTCACACATCAACAGTATTTTCACAGGGATCCATACACATCTAAATCTTAATCCTTCAAGTATTTTCACATGTGCCTAATCCAAGAGGAGAATCATGAATCCAGCTTTAGCAAAGTTGTCTACATACAAGTGGGTCTACTGCCTTACCGTTCAAGCCTCCCAAAATTCACAACTCAAAAACATAATAGTAGAATCATAGAATGGTTTGGGCTGGAAGGGACTTTTAAGATCACCTAGTACCAACCCCCTGCTACAGGCAGGGACACCTCCCTCTAGACCAGTTTGCCCAAAGCCCCATCCAGCCTGGCCTTGAATGTCTCCAGAGAGGGGGCATCCACAGTCTCACTGATCAGTAATAATGAAGTTGGTGACATCTTCATAACTTTCAAGAAAGAGTAAATAGTCACCAACCCATTCTCTACAATCCAATACTGACCTCTCCCCATCGCAGGCCACTCCATCAGCAAGATGAAAAGGATTTAGAAGTAAATCTTATGAACATTTTCTCTACATTGTTTCACAGAATATTGTGAGGAAGTCAGAACTTTTCCATCTCATAATCCATAACAGAGATCACTCCATAGCTCTGTTGCTCTGTTAGCATGCCATTTCTGTTGGCTATTTCTCTATTTTTGCACCCTCAGTAGGTATCATCCCTGCACGAATAAAAATAGGTCACTACAAATGCTTTAAAAGCAGTAGCTTCATTTCAGCAACACAGTACGTGTGAAGAAAGTGGTCCAGCCATAATTTGCAGAGAAGACACAAAGTATTCTGAAGAGATTAACCCACAATGTGCACAAATGCAAGAGGCAGACATCTTTCTAACAGGGTTATTAATATTAGACACAAATAATTTAATGTTTTAAGCCATTTACAGAAAAAACATTATATCCTGTTAAAATCTTGCTGTGCAGAGCTGATTGACAACAATTGACCAAGGTGAGAAGTGACTTGTTATACACTTACATTATGTAAGTGCCACTATATTAAAACTATTACCATACTAAATCTTCTACTAAGGAGTTACAACTCCGCTATAAAAAGCACCTCTAAGCTGAGTCTTGGCAGATACTTTTCATCTTTGAGTAGAATAGAAAATTTCAGCACTGAACCAAATATGCTCATGTAAATTTACTTACATTTTCATACTTGTTGAGAAATGTCTGCATGAATACATTGCATTCTCCTTTAGAAACATGTTACAGTATTCACTTATCTTTTATTAAATCACGATACTGGTATTATTCACAGTACTGAGAAAGTGTTCAGTCCTGATTTCTGCAAGGCAGCGCAATACATAGTAAGGACTGATACAGGAAGAATTTACAGAAACCACTAATTAATGCTCTTCTGGAACGATGAACCACATTGCAAGACTGAAGCAACACACCCAGATGGGAAGCGATATGAGAAGTACCAGGTTTCCATGATGGAACTCTCATTAGTGGCAATCCATTGACAGTCAATACTTAGGTAATAATGCTTGTTTAAGCCAGGAAGCACCGCACTTTTCAACCTTATGTTAGAAAACAGAGTGAAGAGTGTTAAGTTTCTTCATCCACAAAATGTTTACCTAGTAAGTTACTCAGTGGCAGGCACTGGAATGGCTGCCCAGGGAGGCGGTGGAGTCACCGTCCCTGGCAGTGCTCAAGAGGCATCTAGATGAAGAGCTACGAGATATGGTTTAGTGGCTTGTGGTCGCAAGGGTAATGGGAGGACGGTTGGACCAGATGATCTTGTAGGTCCTTTCCAACCTTGAGATTCTGTGATTCTACGAATAGGTGCACAGGTAACAACTGCAAGAGGAAGTACTTTCACTGTGTACAGAGGATTTGGAGGATTAAAAGAAAAAAGGAAAAAAAGATATAGTGACTTTGGTACCATGGCTTCTTTTAAGTACGCTGAAAACCTGCAAACCACTTGTACACAAATGATCACAGGTAACTTGCTATTTCTGCAGGTAAGATTTCTCAATATCCATCAGCTAAAGAAGCCTCCCAGAGAACAGCACACAGTACTCCATGCTGAGTTACCTCAGCATACAGCTCTCTCCAGTGGTGTTGTGGACACCTACAGCTTCCACAGGATACAAAAGCAGGCCAACTTGTAAATTTCACCATTAGAGATGTGATTAAAAGCAAAGGGTGTTGTTTTTCTGTTGTTTGTTTGTTGAAGATCATCAGGAAAACAGTATTTGTAGCGAGATAAAACAAGGTTTCAAAAGTTTTAAAAAAAGTGGATTTCAGCTTTCTCGTGCTCATAGCCAAGACAAAGTAGATGAACTGTAGGTATTTTGAGTACAATTCCTTATCTCTGTGCATGGCTGCAGGACAAGAGATGACAATGCGATATGAATTGGAAAACCATTGCAAAACATTCTGATGGAGAAAGAAAAAGCAAAACCAGAGCTAAAGGAATATGGACTAAGAAAAATATATACTGTTCGTATCACAAAGTGGAAAAGAGTGTAGACCAACAAGATCAGCGAGTAAAACAGACATCTGCAAGATATCTGTCAGTCAAATATTTGGGAAAACATCAGATCTCACTGCATGTTAGGGGGCCATCTTATGGAAGTCTACTATATAAAGAGTTTTTTTTAAAAAAAGGGTATAAAAAGCAGACTCTGACCAAACTCCTCTGTGCAACCTTTAATGCAAAGCATGTGATGCTACAAGGAAATAACAGTGCAATTACAAAAAAAAAAGGTAATAGTACAAAAAGAAAAAAAAAAACAAGTACAATAAGCCACTCAAATTTGTTTTAACTTACATTTGTTTGGACAAGAGCACGGCAATTTTTACCTAACACGTACTTCGAGCTACCTGTCAGGTAGACATAAATTATTTTGCTTTAGAAAAACACAGTGCCTTAAAATTATGGGAAAAAATGAACGCAAAGAGGCAGGATGGCAATACACTCCGGAAATCAGGAATGCAGTTCTCACTTAAACCAGCGTGGACGTAGGGTATGTTGTAGAAAGATCATACTTCCTGTGGGTAGGAGAAGCAGGAGAGAGGGGGAGAGGTAATAGAGATAAATAACTCTGAGAGAGGAACAAAATCTTTAACAACTTTGTCTCCTTAACATTCAAATGATGAAACGTTTTCACAAGCTAAAGATCACCAAAATACAATGAAGTTTTACTAAATGAAGTTAATAAAGAAAGACTGCTAACACCTCTTGTCAAGTTTCAATAGTGTCTATTCATATACACATTTGTATATACGTATCTTCAGCCACCTTAGCTCTGACAAACTTGGAATAACATAGGTGATGTAGTTCATGTAAAGGGTTTTTGGTTGACTGCTAAAACATTCAGTCACATCCAACCGTGCATCCAACGCAAAATAAACTAAATTCAACATATCATAAATCTGACAGAGCTGTCTAAAGTGCTGATTTCCCCATCCTACAAAATACAACTAAGAATTCAGGACAGGAAACTGCAGAATACAGATACTCTCTACAGATAATTTGTTTTCATAATCATAGGATTGTTTGGGTTGGAAGGGACCTTTAAGGGAGCATCCACAACCTCTCTGGGCAACCTGTTCCTGTCACCACCCTCACAGGAAAGAATTTCTTCCTAATATCTAGTCTAAATCTACTCTCTCCCAGCTCAAGGTCATTTTTCCTCATCCTCTCACTACATGCCCTTCTAAAAAGTCCCTACCCAGCTTCTCCGTAGGCCCTCTACTGGTACTGGAAGGCTGCTGTAAGGTCCACTCAGAGATAAAAACTACTAAATTGTCTTTATTATGTTCACGCCTTAGCAATCTCCCTGCTTTGGGACGATTTGAATAGGATTTAGGAAAGAACATTCAGAAAAGTGTCTACATTAAGAGCCTTGTCTAAGCAAGATTAAAATGAAAGTTAATATATTGACTTGAGAAATCTTGCATCCTTATTGCTAATGTTATAACAGCAGAAGAAAAGATGAACGCACCTGTACGGAAGGCTCAAACTAATCAGCACTAAGCTGAAGTGAGAATGTCTGTGTAAAGGCCTATTTTTTAGAAATACAGATGAAATCTGAGAATACAGTATAATAATTTAATTATTATGAAGGACACTGTGGAAGAATTACGCAAGATCACAAAGCTCACTCAAGACTATTGTATCTACCAGTGGTGTGACTCATCTCACACATACCTTATCTTGACATATAAGCCTTGTAGATTGCTTTCTGCTGCTATATATGTGCAACCTGTAAACATCCATTCATACAGCAACTATCATTTCTTGTATCTAGCAGCTTAAGGCATCACATCACTGATTCTGGACAGGAGCAATTATTATTCCAGTGGCTGTTGAGAGCAACATCTGAAGTAACCATGGAAATTGAAGCCACTTTGGTCACACAGAAGCCACAAACTTTGGGGAGAAGAAATTCATTCTTCATTTTTCAGTATATGTCCACCTTGAGATTTACTTGGCTTCTTTAGGGGAATGCCTCTGATATGCCATTTCTGGAGCCGATAAGAAATCTGACATATCGGTGCTTCAAATACTTCAGGATACACTTGCAATCCTATTTCCATCCCTGGAAAAATGGGGAAATTAATTCAGCAAATTGTCAGTATCAGCAGAAACAATAAGGAAAAATGTTTGGTATGGAAACATGCAAGATAGGATTCTGTCAACATTCAGAGATGACAAATGATTGTTATATTTAATAGGGGCAAACAACAAAGTAAATCTACCATTTTGAAAGGTAGAAACTGAAAACTAACGTAATTAGATTTGAAGATTTATACAAGTTCAACATTTTGATTGTGGACAAAAACCACACCAAAAGCACAAAGCAATTTGGACTTTTAGACTTTTTCCTCTATTTGAATGCAAGAAACATTTTCATATTACTAAGCAATTACAAATAATCACTTTTTAAAATTCTAAGAAGTAATCACAGTCCTCAGGAAATAGGAGTTAGATTGAAAGAGCGTTAAGTATAGAAAAGAAGTCAGAATAAGAGCCAAACAAAGACAGCTTTCGTTACAAAGCAAAACAAACAAAAGAAAAAAGATCAGAAAAACTATATTTTAATAGCTAAAAATTAAAAGAAACTACTACTGCATTTCAATGAAAAAGTATCAAGGTAATATTGAAACAGATGAAAGTCAGCTGCATAGAATCATAGAATGGCCTGGGTTGAAAAGGACCACAACGATCATTGAGTTTCAACCCCCTGCTATGTGCAG
>PPHD01012748.1:0-17809 GCA_002909625.1 Bambusicola thoracicus | reverse complement strand
ATCTGTGTGAAGTTCTACACAGACCATCAATATCTATAAGTCATTTGCAGCTGCCAAGGAAAAAAGATGAAAGAAAATCGAGTCTTTGTTTCCCATTGTAAAAAGGCTTGAAGACAACTTTAGGAATGGAGGAGTGTGCGAAGGGGAATAGGTTGGGGTCAAACCCTCTATTTTCTTACTGATGTTAAGAGAGTTCTTGTATGAGTTCTTACCCCAATGCATTGAGTGCGGGACTGAATGTGAGCGACAACTACTGCCCTGCGCCCACTACCAGCAGTGTGATCTGTTCCGAATCCACAGTCAGACTGATGCTGATATTAGGTGGCACATAGGGGTGCTGGGACTGGGTGGGAGTTCTGTGCACCTGACTGTGTGCTGAGGGGCTCTCAGAGATTTGCAGGCTAGGTCTGAATGTGCATTAGATGGCCCATACGGAGCAGTCCAAGCTATAATGGACATACAAGCCTAATGAATGCTGCTTAGCAGTTCACAGCTGCATGCTGCCCATCAGATAGGCAGGGTGAGATATTTGTGCTTGACATATGAAGAACAAAAGCACTTTCTTAGAGCATGGTTTGGGTCAAGAAAGCGGCTTTTTATTTTATAAAGAAAAAAAAGAAGAAGAAAGAAAGAAAGAAAGAAAAAAGGAGCTTTTTTTCCAGCATATCTGAACGCTGTGTGTATCCAGCATCGGGGCTGTTTACTTTAATGAGATTTTACTACTTGTTACTGCTGTCAGCTGTGCTGGCTCTGCTGTGCGATGGGAGCTGGAGTTTGGCTGTGCTCTGATCTGTGCATCATTGGCAGAGCCGTTCACTTCGCCCCGATGGCTGAAACCTCTGACTGGCAACAGTGCATGAGCCAGAAAGGAGCACAACATGACTTTCAGATCCCAGGCTGAGCCTGCGGTGCTGCCAGCTAAGGAAAATACAGGCTTGGCCTTTTTTTTAATGGTTACTATTCCTCCTTCCAAAAAAAAATAATAATAATAATAGAAAAAAGCCCCAGCAGCATTTGGAACTGCTGAAGTATCGATCTGGAAAGTTGCTGGAGGACAATAAACGTGCAAATTCATTCTGCGTTTTTACAGGCTTCCTTTTCACTGCGCTTTGAGGGAACAGAAAGGAGAATGGAGAATGCATTTTTAATTCTCTCCATAGCTGTGGATGCTGCGAAGGGTTGGAGATATGCAGCACCTGCACTGCTACGCAGCTTGGTGGTTGGCTGTAGAAATCAGCAGGACTTCCTCATTGCATCGGGGCTCCTTCAGCCCCAGGGGAGGCTCACTGTGTGCAGAACCACAGCCGCAGGGGAATTGATTCAGGTGTCGTTCTGTCTAGTTTCCCCTTCGTTGATAAGCGTTGGACTCAGAAGCAGAGCCGCGCAGGGGCAGTGCTGGGGACTTGGCAGTGCTCGTTGAGCAAATGGAAGCCTGTCCACATTTATCTTTGTTTTCTCCCTTCTGTTCTAGGGCTTACCTGGCCCCATAGGGGAAGCTGGTCCAAAAGGCAGTCGGGTAAGCAGCCTTTGATGTGTGTTTGCTTGGTTTTACTAAGGGCTTCTTAAGAACTTTTATGCTTAGTTTTTCAATCCTGAGACAAGTTCTTCAGCGCTGTTGGATCTGGGGGATTTGGACGGCACCCCTTGTTTACAGAGGCCCTCAGTGAACAACCTTACTTGTTTATTGAGGCACTGTTACACTATTGAAATGAGGCTCTGAATGTACCAAGGCCAGAGATCAGTGATAGTGCTGAGGATGTGAAGTCACCGCTCCTTATGGTGCAGCAGAGGGAAGAATGGAATCCAAATTCCTACAGAAGCCCAGCCTGAAGTTCCCGCATCCCCAGCTCCCTGAGGCCTCCTTATTTACAATAAGTGTGGCTCAGTGGTCTTCCATCATGTGCATATGGACTCTTCTGGGTACAGTCCCGAGCTTGGGACTGATTTGTATCATTATGCAGAAGAGCAAGCCAGCATCTTTAACCCACTTGCAAATATAAATATTAGTATTTCTGCTCTGCCCATTTTGCTCGTCAAATCGAATTGCTGGGAGCTCTCCCTCACTGCCAAAGATTTTGTTCTCTTTCTTTAACAATTACCACTTCCATTAATCAAATCGTGCTCTCTTCCCGCAATTATAAATTCACAATGAGCTTCTGACCCAATAAAATGCCCTCCTTCCCTGACACGTGATACTTCCTCTATAGGCAATAAATTCAACCAGCTGGATTTCATCACTAGAAAAACTGCAAGGCATAAACAACCACTGACCCTCAGCTGTATTGCTGAGCTGGGGAGGGAGGGAGGAAGGTCTGGGGAGCACAGCTTGCTCACCTCATACTGTACTGTTCTTCCTGGTGCACCCACTACTGTGGTCATCCAGCAGGAGTTGGGTGCTTTGTCTTGGTGCCCGGGAGGCAAAGGTATCAGCATCCTTTGATATGGCCGTATTTCCCAGCGGGATATCATCCCCAAAGGAAGCGCGACCCAAAGGGAGTGATGGACCGCTGAAAGACTTTGGTGGGATTGGCTGTAAGAGATGTAGTGATGATGGAGAGAGAAAGATGAGAGAAAGTCACTGTTAGCGTTTGGCTCTTGTGACGGCGAGGTGCCACGGAGGGGGGCTCCCTGCTGAAATTCACTTCCTCTCGATTCTGCATGTTTGGCACAAACAGTCCTTTTGCAAAGGACCGGCACACAAGGTAACTTTGTGCTAACTGCTGAGCAGAGAGGATTAAACACAAGGCTTCAATTGTTGAGAGGGAAAGGAAATGTAGCATTTTATGCAGCGCGTCCTGTCTGAGCAGCCTCCCAAAGCCGGACAGAAACATTGCATGCTTGAAAATGCAGCAACCGTTGGTGACTGTGAAAGGAATGGGTTACTTTTGCTATCACTCTCGCTAACTTTGAACCAAGCTCCGTTTCCCTCAGGTACACTCATAGCCAGCCCAGGTAAGGTCACTGATTGCTGGCCTCTTCCTGCCCGGAATCCTCCTGATCCCTGGTGTGAGGGTATGTGCCCTTGGACTACATCGTGGAAGCCAGCACCATGCAGTCCATGGGCATATACACTTGCCTCAAGGTTTATTTCATCACGGCTGCCATTGACCAACGCTGGAGGATGCTCTGCTGTTCAGGGATGACAGATTGACTGGCCACTAATGGAGAAACGTATTTGACTACTCGTTTCCTCTTTTCTTTAGGGCTATATTGGTCTTCCGGGATTATTTGGGCTACCAGGGGCTGATGGAGAACGAGTGAGTATTTTGTGAAGAAAACCTTGATGTGTTGCATGAATACAGTTCTTCAGAGCCTTCTACCCCTTCAGAACCCTCTACCCCTTGTTTCTGAGGAAGGAGGCAAGCACGCCTGATGTTTGAACATGCCTACTTCTGCCTGTCTCTGCCCTTGCAAGAAGACCTTTGTGCCTGTATGACACTGGCTCAGGGAAACCAAGTCTTTAGGCAGGATGATCAGACTATGCTGATGCACTGGGAGGAGTCTTTCTGTATTGTCCTTCACTCCAAGCTTGCCCTCCTCCTCCTTCCAAGTCCATCTTACTTGGATGGGGCAGGGCGAGAACATAAGTGGGAATTCCCTGTGCCCACATGAGCCAGCATACCCCAGCCATCATACCCCAGCATTTTGGGTGTCCAGCTGGAGCTGTGTGCCTCCTGGGAAGAGCAGTGCTGGGGTTTTCTGATGGTGGCTTTCATTCCAGTTGCATCAAGTTGGGCAGTCAAGCCCATGGAGGGGTACCTGCGGCTACTGTCCTCACCTGTCCTCCATTCCTCTCACCCTTCCCCCCATGTCTTTTCCAAACCCACACGTTCAGAGCTTTGCAGAACCTCCCTTGCTGTTTTGCTCTTCTCCCGTAAGTACCCCCACCTGCCTCATCTCCACCCACCCAAGGACTCCCTCTTCCCACAGCAAGAGTTCCTAAGGAAGGGCACTGTAAGACGAAGACTGTTTCATTCTCACTTTTTCTTCCTCAAATGCAAGCTCCAGAAACCAGAGAGGCCCCAGGAGCATGTGGGAGTGAGTGTGCCTGCCTGGGAGGGGACTGCCCTGTGCTCGAGAGTCGCTGATTTAATGCTTGTATAACTAAATAAGAAACATAAACAGAAGTTCTCCAGCGAGTGCCTTGGCGGTGGCCTTCAGTTGGTTCCAGCCCAGTAGCTTAATGACTGCTCCAGCAGGCATTAAGCTTCAGCCTGTAGCCCTGGGTGTGGATGCTGCCTGCGTGCGTCCCCAGGGAGGGCCGTAGTTAGTGGGTGAAGGTTAATTGTCTTCTGCTCTCGCTGCAAGTAGCTGACATTTTGATTCCCGAACAATGCCGCAGTCATTAGCCTGTTTTGCATTTCCCTTTCTCTTCTCTTTTTTTTTCTTTTGCATTGTTGGTTGACTGTTTGCTTTCTCAACCAGACCTATTATTCTTTTTTTCTCTGTGTTTTCCTTGCAGGGGATCCCTGGAGTTCCTGGGAAGAGGGGCAAGATGGGTAGGCCGGTAAAGTTTTTCCTCGTCTATTATGCAGACTTTGTTGAATGAAACCGAAAACAAAACATCTGGCTTCTGGCTGGGCCCCCTGATATCTTCTGCTGGGAACTAAGTGGGGAGATCAAACAAACCTTTCCGTGTCTCTTTTCTCGAGCAGGAAGAAAGCCGAAGATACAAGTACTGTTCTCTTCCTTTCTTTCATGCTCTGCCCTTTTGTTCTTTGTTGCACTCCATGCTCCCCGGGATCATACGCTGCTCAGATTCTCTGCTGCAATACCTTCCCTCCAGACAGCCTCTTCCTTAAATGTGCTTTTTAATTCCCCACTGTGACAGCAGCACCGGCGACCCTGTTGCTGTGTTACATTTAATTTCTGTGCTCTCACCCATCCCATCACATTTGCCTCTGTTGATTGTGGTTCTCTTCGGCCTTTGTGCTGTCCTGGTTTGTGTGTAATGCCAATGCATTTTGGTGTAGAGACTTTTCTGCCCTTGGTGGTGGAGCAGAGCTGAAGCAGTGGTGGAAGAGATGAGGAGGGGTTCACTGTGTCCAGGCAAATGCAAGAGCTTGGCCAGGACTGGGAGGTGATACAGGTAGGGCTGAGTATGAAGTGGAGCTGAAAGATGCATAGAAGGGGTTTTGTGCTGCCTGTAGTAGGTGGGAAAAGTACAGAAACGAGCAAAGGAAACAGAGAAAGGGCAGAAGGGAAACTTGTCCTTGTATCAGCCTTCTTCCACGCTCTCCTGCATGCTTCCTATGCCAAACTGCATCGAGCTGCTTGCTCCACGAGGCAGTGCAGAGAGCAGACGCGTGTGTGCCCTGGTGTCTCTCATTGCCTCTGCACCTTGTTCTTTGTGTTGGCCTGAGTGCCTCTCGGTCTCCTGACATCACTGCACTCACAGGCTCCCTGTAAAACGTCCTCTCACCCACACACTGAAAAATCCAGCGCTTTCCCCTCGTCCTCCTCACATGCGAGTGCGTGCTTTCTAGGATCCCACGCCCACTGCTTGATGTTCCTGCAGCGAAAGCTGTGCAGACAGCACAGCTCAACAGTGCTACGCTCATCCCGGCTGGCTGCTCTCCTCCTGCTGGGATGGGGGGAGATGGAGCAGATTTCAGAGGGGGGACAGCAGTGGTGGAAATCTGTACCGAACCTTACAGCTTTTAATCCACAAATTGCACCAGAAGACCTCTGTGATGAATAAGCGCAGTGAGCCAGGCAATGTAAGGATGACTCATTGACCAGAGTAAAACAAACAAAGCAACTGTCGTTAGGTACAGGCTCTCTGCTCGCTGTGCAGCGCACGCTGTAGGCTCAAAGCCTCCCAGCTGTTGTTTGGCTGCTGCTCGTGGTCTTCCAGGCAAGAAGAGCTCGTGTCTGGCGATCCTCTGGGATCTGTGGGGAATCTCTCACCCAGGGAGGCATTCGGGCTGGGATCTTGAGAAGGGATGGAAGCGCTGCACGTGAGCGCCCGTGTTCTGCTCAGAGGGTTTTGGCTCCATCCCCGTTTCATGATATCAGGTTTAATAGGAAATCTTGAATGGAGAGATGCTGTCCATGTGTACTTTTGAGTGTGAGCTAAGAGGTTCTGTGGCATCCAGAGGTATTCAGGCAATCACTGGAGAATGGAAAGGAGGAAGCAGCTGACGTGGTTCCCTTCCCAGCACTTATCTCCTGCCCTCGCTGTCTCCCAGCCGGGCTGCAGTGTGAGTGAGCCGGCTGTGATTTCTCTGCTAGGTTTGCTGGCATGGCCACAGCTCTGTTCTGCTTCAGTGCTGTCACTGCAATGGAGAGCTCCTGGAAGCCCTTCTTAGCTACCATCCAAGGCTGGTTAAAGCTCTAGGAGTAGGGAAGGAGCTGCTATCAAATACATTTCCCTACCAAGTTTTGCTTGGTATGAGGCAGCAGCGGATTAAGAGGAGCAGGGGGCTGGGGGAGTTTGCATGTGACACCGCGGGCCTCCTGGAATGATGTAAGAGCAAATGATTAAAATAGACGAACTGGACATGAGTCAGATTTTGAAAGCATTCCAGGGAACTTCAGTTCTGCAGAACTATGAGGGACACGGTGGATCTGTCCTGAAAGCAGGCAGCTCCAGCTCCCACACGGCTCTCCTTGCAGCACTGGAGGCAAATGTGCTTCCAGCAGCTGGGCACCGGTGACCCCTGGGCAAGAAATAGCTGCAGTGCAGATTGTATTAAGCTTCAAATAGAATGTAATGTATTCAGAAGGTCTGAAGTCCTGCTAGAAAACGAGACTTACAGGAGAACTTCCAGGAAATGTATTGGAAGAGGTTTGAGCTCTCTCTGGTTCACCTTTGTTATGGATGGACACTTGTGTCTCCTGTTCTTTTCTCTCCTATATAGACTATCGGCACTGTCTCATCCCTGCTTTTAGCTTATAATGGGATTTTTTAGCAGTATTATTTTAAAAGAGATAGGAAGGCACGAAGTTTTGTTCTGTGACATTCTTAGTAATGCTTGGATTTGTTTGAAGCTTGTTTACTATTGAGCAAAGACATCCGAGGTCTCTTTCTCTCCTCCTAAGGACTTGCTGCTGCTGCTGCTGGTCCCATGCCTGGACCTCAGTCAACCACACGAAGCCTCCTTGTGTGCTCAGGTCCATTGTGCAGGTGCTGTGCAAAGAGGATCTATGAAGTGGCATGTGGGTGTTAAGTGTCAGGGATCAGCACACGGGTGATGCCAGAGCTCCCTTCTCTCTGCCCATTGGCCACAGCTGGGAGGTTGTGAGAGCCAGCAGTGATCTGGCGGCCACCGACATGGCCTCAGGATTTGCTGTGAGCATCAGCATGGTGGCAAGCTGCCTAATCTGGCATGCACTTCCCATGAGCTGACCACAGCTGAGGTCCCCTTTGCCAGCTCTCAGCTTGTAACGCAGCAGAGCCTTCTTGCCAGGCTATTTTTCACATCTGCTGTCTTCTTCCATCCTGACTTATGACGTTAATGTCTTAACTTCTGCCTCCAGTGAACACTGAGCCTCAAAATACTCCTTTTTCTCCATCTGATGAGTTGTTAGAAGGGCATGCGGTACCCGTGCACTCCCTGCTGAAATGAGGAGACTGTTGCATCATCTGAAATAGCAAAAAGCAGGGCAGACTTTGGGAAGGTTTTGTTTTACAGCCTCCTCCAACCTTTTGATATACGGCTGAGATAACTCAGTGGTGAATGTAACTGCACACTGCTTTGCCAAGTTACACAGCCACAGCTGTTGTCCATGCAGACAATAGGGGGGATCCGTCTTGCCATGTGTCTGGAAAGACTGGCATGACCCAAATCAGTGAGAAAACAAATTTGGCTCCTCTGTGCAGAGACTGAGGCTTTAAGCCTCTCCTCTCTTCTTGCTCCAGTCTTTTCTCTGCTTTGGATGCAGCTGAGGTCCTTCCTTGCGCTTGGAGAGAACCAAGCAAGAGCATACAAGCTGAGATTTGGGAAACTAGTAACAGCATTTCCAAGTACCTCTTATTTAACAAATAACTGCCAAACCGGACTTGGGTGGGCTCCCAAGGGTGCAGAAAGGCTACCCGTATGGTTTTTCTTGTAAGAAAGTGACCTAGGAGTACACCTTAAGAGCTCTCACCGACAGCTCACGTGGGCTTCTAATGCTCCAGCCATGTGTGTTCTGTCTCCATGATCAGTATATATCCTCAGAAAATATCTGCTCTTCCATAGCTGGACTGCTCAGGCCTGATGCACCCGAGCGCTTGGCGAGCTCTGCAGACCACAAAGGATTCCTTCAAACCAGGGTCCCACATCAGGTTCAGCTGTTTGTTTCCAAGAACGTCCTAAGAGAGTTGTCCTTCATCAGTCAGAGAGCTCGTGAAGAATTACTTCAGCATCCCCTAAGCACCAGAGCATCCTTCTTCCTTTAGGGACATGTTCATTTGTAAACCTGAGCAAAGACCGAAAGTGTTCTTCATTACAAATAAGATAAACTAATGCAGCCATCACGTTCGACTCTGAAAGCATTTTGATCTTGACTTTCTTAAATAGGAGGCTGCTAGACTTGGAAATCTTGGCCGTAAATAATCAGGAGTGTTGGCAGATTCAGTGCTCTTGGGCATTAGGTAATTGAGTCTGTGTAATCTGCACTCTATCAGAGCCCGACAGAAGCGGGAAGAGAACGTGTGTGAAGGGGTGAAGTGGGAGGTTGGGAGGGCGGAGGGCTGCAAGTTAACCTCAGTGGTGCTCGGCTGAAAGGGCTTCAGTGGACGTTGGCTCTCGTTCAGGTGGAACTGAAGGCTCTGAAGGGCGGTTCTGCTGAAAATGCCATGAAATCTTAATCCAGAGAGGATGCGGCATGGAGATGTGAAGTGGCAAGGCCACCAGCCCCGTCCCCAGCTGCGGGTGGCGCCTCCCCTCTCTGCTGGGACGCAAGCTGCCGCAGTCCCAGCTCTAGATTCAGCAGAAGGCAAAGGCTGTGTGGCTGCGTGGATTAAGCTGGCGAGTGGGCTGGGCATGGGGGCTTTGCCAGGATCCCTGCAGGGCCACTGGCGGAGCCGTTGCTGGGTGTCAGCCAGCCCTCGTGCCCACCGGTGCGCGGCTCACGTCTGCGCTCTCCACCAAGAGCGCTCTCAGTGGTGGACGCTGCCAACATAAGCTCCATTTGTTTATTTTATTCTCCCTCTTTTTTTTCTTTTTTTTCTTTTTTTTTTTTTCCAGTGAATGCCTTCTCTCACCCTCAGCCCTGCTTCCCCACCGTTACCTTCTTTGTTGCTGTTTAAACTGTTTGACTTGCACGCTCCATCCCTGTGGAGGCTGCTGGGCTGAGACTTACCTGCACGGAGCCAACTGGCAGATGCAGCCTTCTGCAGACAAGACAGGAGGGCTGGTTGGTTTGAGCAGTTTCACCTTCAGCCAACAGGAAAATAAAATCCTATTTTTGGAGAAGGATTCTATTGGCGTGCAGACCTGCCAGGATTCCTCAGAGCAGCAGCTGCCAGACTGCCTCCCTTACTCCATCAGGAAAAGTGTTCTAAACTGAATCAGATGTTGTGTGCATACAACACACCCACCCACGGGCACACACCTGAGAGGGCCTTGGGGAAGCGGAGGACTCGGAGCATCACCTGGCCCCGCTTCCTTGGGGACAGCAGCTTGCAGGGATGAGAGCTGGCGGCGTGTGTTCAGACCTGGAGCGGCCCTTTGGCTGACAACAGCAAGCAAGGGCAGGCTGCTCTGTTTGTTTTAAGCAAAAGAAGAAGGAAAGGGGAGGTAGAAGGGGATGTTATCCCCTGCTGCCAAGGGGCTGATTCCAGTGTCTGTCTCGTGGTGTATGAGAGGATGCCCTTTGCAGGGAGCATGGATGAACAGGAGTTGAGGCACAGCTATAGGACCTCGAAGGTGTACATTTAACTACTGGTTCAGCTTCAGACTTCTTGGCTTTATCTGGGATGAACCAGCTTGCATCTCTTTGTCTCGGTTCCCTCTCCAGCAGTGCGTACTGAGGACAAACTGCAGCCACTGCATTGGGGGGAGGGGATAAGGGGGGTGCAGCGGGGAGCACAGATTCATTGGGTTTTGCTTCTGCTTGTATGGCTTTTCTCCAGCCCCTCTTCAAGCACCACTTTGCTTCTTTCATTGAATTTCTCCTTCAGACAATGTGAAATCCACTCAGCTGGGCTCCTCTCTTATTTTTTTACCTTCTGTATTTCCCAGCTGAGAGATGGAGCCAAAAGTTTTGTCATACCTGACTGCAGCCACTGCGGAGGAGCTGGCTCCCTGCCGGCACAACTTGTTAGGAGAGCGTTTTCCTCCAGCTCTGCTGCCCTTTGCTGTCCCTTCCCAGTCCTTGACTTTTTCCACGCATCCCCAAGAGCGCTCAGGATGCACAGCTGGATGTTTTCCACTAGGCTGTTATTCTTTGCTATCCCGGTTTTTGAGAGAACAGTGGATTACGCTCTACCTAATATATATATATACAACTCTCTGCACTCAACTCTGGGAAGGTCGGGAGAATGGGGGCTCTGTAATCCCCTCCACAAAGCTCCTGCAGCAGCAGACAGCCCACCTACCTGTGTGTTCCCCACCAGGTTGGGCTCAGGGGAGGGGGTACAGAGCTGCTGTCCGGCACCGCAGGGACGGAACCAAGGGGATAACAAAGTCCTCTTGTGCTTCCTAGGCTGCTCGTTGCGGTTGAATAGCACAGCTTTTATTCCCGAGGAACATCTCTGTCCTCAAGGCTGAGGCAGGAGGGTTGAAAAAACGGCTTTTGCAGACATGTGAGAGCCGATGAATTTAGGACACTGTGGTCACTGGAACGGTAATTGTGGTTTAAGCTGCTACTGCTTACCCCATGGAAAGAAAGTGCTTTCTTTTCATTAGGTGCTTAACAGATTGATTGCCTCCTGCCGTGAACAGGACTGTGCTATAATAGCTTTCACAACCCGGATTGAGCCTTTGGAGACTGTAGGGATGCTGAAACGTCCTCCTTCGTGCCACAGCCGCCAGCCTTGGTCTCACTGATTGTGCTAAAGTGCTAATCCTTGTGCTGCCAAACTCAAAGCCTGGCTGAGGATGCGCGGGGTCCGTTGATTTAAAGCTGCTTTGTCCATTGTCTCCTCTACTGGGTTCATTTTACAACGTGAGCCAAAAAATGCCATGGGACCAAGCACCATCCCAGAGACCTGTGGGCTCAGGATGAGAAAGGTTCTCAATTTCCTGTCAGTTTTACTGTTTTCCATCTCGAGGATGGGAAGAAAACACAGCTGCGTGATGGGGTCCACAGACAGCTGTGAAGGGGTTCGGTTGTTGAACCTCTACTGGGTAGGGTTGGCCAAGAGGCCTCATGTGGGTGCACAGCTCTCTGTCTTTGAAACAGGAATCATCTGCTTGTGTAAATGCTTGGAGAGCAACTGTTGGAAAGCCCTATAAAAGCAGGAGGTGTATTGACTCTATTAGTGCCTCACATCTCCCATGTCTTTGTCTATGAGCACTGAGATCAGTGCAAGAAACTGAGACATAAAAAGAGATCAGTGGGAAATGTGAATTTAAATACTTTCTTATCTGGATACTTTTTTTTTTTCTGGCAGAAGAGTGCAATGTTAATATAACTGTGGAAAGATTTAACCCAAATTTCTTAATCTGAAGCAAGCATTTCTCCAGATGATACTATGCAGCTGCAGCTATGTTGATTTAATTCCACTATCATGAGTGAAACCTTCCCGACTGCACAAGGCCTTGGCTCCATAGAGGACACCTCAGCAGCCCCAGGGCCAGGTTGCTCAGTGGCATCATTGGGTCCCTTTGTGCCCAGCTGTGCCCTCTGCAGAAAGAAGGATGGGGAATTGCTGAAGGCTGGCACTGCAATCTGCAGCAGTGTGAGTACTGTATCAGTCTGTGCCTGCTCATATTTTCCTTGGCCAGCTGACTGTAAACAGCAAAACCTTACAAGACACTTTTTTTTCTGTCTTGCCCGAGCAGTGAGTTTTCCTTACATGCATCTCTTCTGATCTGATTGATTCAGCATGTAGCAGAGTTCTTTTTCCTCTCTTCTTTATTAAAGAAGGTTTTACCCTCTTCCAACCCTCCCCTTCTTGTTATATTTGACATCTTTGTCTCTAGGTGGCAGAAGGCTGTTGCAGTGATTGCTAACCAGAGCTTCTTGGCTTGTGCACAGGCTTAAGGGATGTAGTGCCCAGCTGGAAAGGCAGACAACTTTCCCATTCTCAGTGATGCCCGTAAAATAGAATTAAGGAATCCAAGCAAGTAAGCAATAGCTTGCATGCATTCATGAGGGTATACTGATTACCACAGGGAAGTGGTATAGAGGAGGTGAAACCGTGTCATGTTGTCTTAGATGTGTCCCCCATATTTCACCTGGGATGTGACCAGGTATCTTCCTGTAGGGTTGTGTTGGCCAGGAGTTGTGAGCCATCAAAGGTGAATGGAGGTCTGGCTCTGACTATAATGATAGTCCTTAGCTTTCCATCCTGATGTCCACAGTCAGGGTAGTGTAATAAATTAAGATGGTGACTTTTGGTAAGTGGTGACTTTTTCAAGGAGTAAACATGGGTTTTCGTGGCTGCAGAGTGTGGACCATCATGAGCTTGGAACTGTTCGTTCCTTTGGCAAGCTGCAAGGTCATGGATGCGCAAGAGAGAACTCTCCATGCATCTTTGATCAGCTCCATTAGGCATTATGGGATCCAACAGGCATTCAGCCATTTATCTGACCTGTGAGAAGGAGACACTGTCAAAACAATTGTCACCAGGAGGAAATAATTCAGGCTGACGGTCCATTTTTGAGGAGGACAGTCATTGCAGCAAGGTTTATGAACTCTTCCAGAGTATAAATGATTTAGGATCGACTTTAAAGGAGGCACTGTGTTTATCAGTAGAACATTTCTTAATCTTTAGATGCAGAGTTTGGTCTTGCAAACCTGTGATTAACACTTCATTTGTCAACTATATAACATAACCTTCAGGGCTGCATTTTCCTTGTTGGGACGTATGGGAGGGCTTGGGTGAACCAGAACAAAAGCACTGATTTTCACCTTTCTCCCCTATGCACACTCACACTGACTTTCTACATGGCACTGCCAGAGCCTTGCCTGCTGTATGAGGTGTGCTGAGGGCTGACAGATGCTGTTAGGAGCAGTCATGGCTGATGTGAACGCATCAGACCCAGCAGCCTCAGCAATGGGTGCTTTCCACAGCACAGCCAAGCAAAAAGCCTTCCTGTTTCCTCCTTGACTTTTCCTCCCCAGGCTCCCACTGATTAACGCACAGCTGATGGCTGAGCCTGGTAAATGATGCTTCTGGTTACCCTTCATTGGCCCCAGGAGAGGGGAGGGAATCAGCTCCTGGCCTTGCAGAGCTGCTCACTGAGTGAGTGTGCTGTGGGTGGGGTGTGAGCAGGGGGCTGTTGGCCTGGGCTTCCTTCTGACCTGCTGCCTACTGAAGTGCTGCACTGAGTGCAGGGGGAGCAGTTTTTAAGCTGGCACCAGTAACTCTAATATTTTCCTCTTCAGGGTTTTCCTGGTGATTTTGGGGAACGAGGACCTCCAGGCATCGACGGGAACCCAGTAAGTTGATAGCTTTTCCTCTTTCCATTGTGGCAGACAGCACGCTTTGCCATGTGGTGCTAGCTAGAGCTGAAAGAAGGTATTCAATGTGGTGGCAGCTGCTGGTGTTTTGTTGTCCCTCGTGAAAAACAAAGGTACAGCCCTGCCCTGCTCATGCTCCCAGTTCCAGTGTTCAGCCCAGCATCCTGTAACTGCCAGCTCGTTGTGTGCTGTTCAGCTCTGCCTTGTCCCATCACCCTCCTTGTGCCTCAGTCTCGACAGGTGCTTTGTGACTAGAAGAAAAATGAGATGAGAAAAGGTTGGGATGTTGCTCCTGATGAGCAAGCCGTGGCTGGAACGTGTTGCCCATATTACAGAGCCACAGGAATGATTTTGTTGATTCCAGCATGCTCTGGATGGAGCTTTATATGAACGTAGCAGGACAGGGCCTGCAGGCAGAGGAACGCGTTGTCATAGTGCTCCAAGCTCACCACCTTTCCTTATCAGAAGTGAGCATCAATGGTAGTGCAAGAAATGCCAGATTGCCTGCTCTGGAGCCGGGGTGCACTGAGGAGCAGAGCCTGTGCTCTGGGCTCCTGCTGCCCTGCCTGGATCTCAGCTGGCCCAGCATGGTGCTGGGAGAAATCTCCAGGCCCCTGAGTCCTTGACCCTTCTCCAGCCTCTATCTCACCCCTGCTGACTTTCTAAGAATGAGATGTGTCTCCTGGGAACCGGGTCAGGATGGTCCCAAGGACCATTTAAGCAGCTGGATGCTGATGAGATTTATTTTGCTTTGCTCTTTTAGCACTTAATACCAAATAGTTGGGTGCGTGCTGTGTTTTCCACTGCTCGCAAAGCATGCTCTTCTGGATTGTATAAGTTCCCACGTGTATTAACATATCCCACATGCATTAATCTGAAACGATTTTCTGAATGGCTTTCTCAGCTCATCTTCAATTAGCAGATGAGGAGTTCTGATTCATCTTTTAAATCCATACTGGCTTGGTTATTCACACACAATCACTCGTGGTGCTCAATGTGTGAAGTAACCCACTCCTTATGTGTCTTTGAGTTCCCATTCATCGTGAATGCAGACAAAAGCTATTTTCCCAAGCAGCTCAAACCAGCAAGCCAAGCTGAGCCATGCTGCAGCCTTTGTGGGAATCCAGCACAAGAGTAACACTTGCAGTGAACTGAAAGAACTAGATTCCCAAGGAATACTTCTGCATGACTTTTCCCATCCTTCAGTCAGCATAAGCCATGGGTCAGAGCGGAATCAGTAATCCCAAAGCAGAAAGCTGTCTAGATTGCATTGCTGTTTGCAACCAGCCCACCGGGAAGAGCAGGAAGGTCAGAAAGAGTCCTTTTTTTCCAAATAACTTGTTTTGTTTTCATTTAAATTTGCAAGTAGTCTGAAGCCCATTCAGAACGTGGGCTCAGCGTTAGCTGGATGCCAGTTCCCAGAGCATCGGGGAGAAGCGAATGTCCTTTCCGTTAATTCACCCAGAAGGATCGCTCTTCTTTCATCTTATCAACAGTCTTTAAATATTAATGCGCCTTGGAGATCGTAGAATGAAAACAGACTGTTTGGGCTGACTTAAAGGGAGGTTCAGAGGGTCACCAGAGGAGTCACAGACGCAGAAAAATGCCAGAAAGTCTGTTTGTGGAACAGACAAATATGCCGAGTTTGCTAGGTGGAGTGTGCAGCTAAAGGGTAGGCGGCAGGGCAGGCTGCCGTGGGTCCCAAGCTGCCCCGTTCTGCTGTTGCATGGGGATGGCAGAGCCGACGGCCTCTCATCTTCTTTCCATCCCCTCCGGACAGAGCAAAGACTCACAACCACAGGGATGTCCTTCCCTCCTACCAGCTTGCTGAGAACTGTTGAGCCATCGCATTCCAGATCTCGGTTCCCAGAGCACTTTAGCCACTCCAATTAGTCTCTTAATCACAAGAATTAGGCATGGACTGTTGATTCATCTCCTTGTCTCTTGTCCACGTGCCAGGCTCACGTGCTGCAAAGGAGGATGGTGCGTGATTCCTCCTCTGCAGGTCAGGGCTCAGCATGTCCTGACTGATCGCTGGGAAGGGAGCACCTGTAAATCCCCTCTTCCCCATGCCGGGGAACAGCTCAGCTAACAGCTGGTCCTGCCTGGGTTCCCAGAGGAATCCACCCCCTCCTCTTCCAAGAGGAAATCCTTTTGCATTAGGCATGAGGCCGTGCATTTCCACTTTTACCCTTTCTCTTGAGGAATACCCATGTGACATAAGTCAGAAATCGAGGCGGTCCCACCTGTGTCTGTTGGGACCAAGAGCTGAGCATCCACACGCTCTTCATCCCAGCCATCTCCAGAGCCTGCAGAGCTTCCTGAGGAACTGAACGGCTCCTGTGCCATCTCTGAGTATGTTCCCTCTCCTACCAGCACCAGCCCGTGACTGAATGCTCAAAGCCGACCTTATTACAGTGGCTTTGAGGACACAGAAATCCCACCCGTGAGGAACAATTGCTCCACAGATGTCCCAAGTATGCAGGAAAGGAACTGGCCATAAAAAAGCAATTTTCGGCTGGTTGAGGTTATGAAACGCTTTTTGTGTGTGCTTGCCCAACAGTCCTTTACTCCACTTCCCATAAAATAAACACACGTAACCCTTTGCACAAGAAAGCTGAGCACGGTCAGTCACGTTGTGTCCCCTTCTCTTTCATTCTCTCACTAGGCAAAGCTTCCCTTAAAAGGGGAGCCTTATTGCACCGAAGGGGACTCCGCCAGATGTGCACTGTAAACTGAGCTGCTCTGTCAGAGTAGCCAGCATGATCCAGAGCAGGGGAAGGGCTGTCTGAGCCAACAGGAAGTTTAGGATTTCCAATGCGCTCGTTTGGAGAGGCGCTGCTGGAGATGGAGGTGTGCAAGGGCAGGGCCTTGCCCTAACAACCCGCTGTCAGGGTGTTGGGAATGTGGCAAGGGAGACCAGGGACTGGCTGAGCATCCCATAGGGATTGCTAAAGTACCTGGGTGCTTAGTTTGGTGTGGGTCTCACGCAGTTTCTCTGCTGCGCTCCTCCTGGAATGCCAGCACCAGCACCTGCTGGCACGCTGGGCACCTGCCTGTCCCTGGGAGGCTGGCACAGAAGGGTTTGTGGTGAAGCTGAGAATTCAGAGCAGCCTGTGGCCAAAATGGGGAGCTTTGTGCCCAGCTGGGTGAGACAGCATTAGAGGAGGCTGCTGGCTCCCCCACCCCACCTCACCTGTGTGCTCCCAGGGAGAAGCAGCTCACACTACCCCAGGTGCAAACGTGCTTCCAGGGCCCGTCAGCCAGTATAAAAGCCAGCATACCCTCTCCCCAAATTGCCCTGTTTAATTTTCACCTGTGCTCTTCCTTGATCATGAGCTTCACACTTCTTTAACTGCTCCCACCCCCCTCACCTTTTCTACTCCAGAGCAGCAGCTTGCCTTTCCATCTCACCCTCACCTTGCTGGCCCCTCTCTTCCTCAGCCTTCCCCTCGCCTGGGGCGGCTCCAATCTCTCCCCTGCCTGCCCCATGTGTGAGAAGTGCTGCTTTCATCCATCCTGCTGCTGGGAGGGGACTGCAGCTGCAAATAGCTGCGGAACAACAAGCAGCCCAGTGTCTGGAGAGGCCGAGCACCCGCAGGATGGATGCTCTCCATCACTTTGGGTAGGGGAAGGATTTGCACGGGGTGGGAACAGAAGGAGGTGGGGAGGGATGGTGTTTTCCCTGCCTTCAAGCCCTTGAAACACTGAGCTGCCTTTCAGCCTCTGTTTGTCTACAAAGAGTCCCTAACCATGTCGGTCTGTCTTTCCTTTTAGGGAGAATTGGGAGCCCCAGGTCCTCCTGGAGTCCTTGGACTCATTGTAAGTATAAAAACAAATGGAGATCTGGCTTCTCGGGGCTTTAACCCTTTCAGGGTGCATAACTGCACACAGATTTTCTCCTTCCTGTGCAGAGGATGGCTGTGGGGGGGGGAGGTGTGATGGCTGGAAGGTGGGAGGTGCAAAAAGCAAAAAGGAAACAGAGTAAATATTTACTGTTTGTGCACTTATTGCTAGATAACTCACCCTTTCAATAGCATTTACCAGGGTGTTTCTTCAAAGATGCAATATCAATTCCACACCAGAATCTGTTGTCTTTTACAAAGCAAGGCCCTGTGAGCAGCAGCCTAAGGGTGCACAGTTCTTGCTCACTGGGGAGACCGCAAGCAGGAACTGTCTGCTCTCTGGGTACACAGGAATGTCATGCATGCTCCCACCATCCCATCGCTAAGCCAGGTAACCACAGGCA